>VXAC01004161.1:90979-215729 GCA_013399225.1 Rhipidura dahli | reverse complement strand
GGGGGGGTTCTGTGTTTCTTTTAATCTATGGGTTAGTAAATTAAGAGTGGTTGGAGAGAACACGAAGTTCTTTTTTCTTTTTTTTTTTTTTTTCTGTTAAAGCCTTCTTGTTTTCCTAAATTAAGTTCATTAATTGTGGATAAAGCAACAACACATTTCAGATTATTTTTCTTGTATTGCACTAAATACTGCATTTTAAAATCTGTAAAAGCAGAGTAAGTCAGATGACCATTTGTAGCTGAGTTTGTAAGTCTGAGATTGACAGATTATGTTTATTTGACTTAAGTTTTCTGAGGTCTGTCTTCTAACTCTAAAGCAAATGTATTTTCTCTTTTTAAACAGATGAATCACGTAAAAGACAGATTTGGTGACAGTGTGCCAGAAGAAGTGCTTCTGCTATGTCTGGGCATTACTTCAGGAGTTGGCAGATTGGTCTTCGGCAGAGTTGCAGATTATATTCCTGGTGCAAAAAAAATTTATTTACAGGTATATCTTTATTGTTCCTATATTCCCTCACAACTGGGTATTCTGAAGGATTTGGTTTTGGGTACTATTAATAAGTAAGCAGAATTAACTGATTGGAGATTCAAATTTGAGAAGTTTCAAAACTCTAGGAAACTCGGTATATGGTTTTTGAAACTAGGAGCCTTTGGTGCAAAGTTCATGAATCTGTGATTTTTGTTTTTAATGCTAAGAAAATGTCTGTTTTCTGCTGGCTGTTTTCAGCTGGAAATGAAAGACATTACTGGTCATTAGCACGTGAATGAGAACCTTTGAGGATTCTCTAGATTCTGCTTTCTCTGCTTTATTGCCTGATTTCATAATGGTTGCAGAAAGGGGAAAAAATTAACCTATGTGTCTCTGTTAAGGATTTTGGATATCTTGATCTTTGACAGGCACTAATTTGGTGTCAAGTATGTTCTGTGCATAGTACACAGGGGTATGGCCATGCAAATTTAAGAGGTGCTTAGGGGAGGAGATTTTGCAGGAGTCCCAGCTTCTGGAAATGCTGACGCTTGGAGATGAAGGAGGATGTACGTTTCTTTCTCTCCATGCTTATAAACGATATTTTTTTAGAAACTAGCAATGCTAGTGTGGGACTTCGGAAAAACTTTAGCTCACTTTCATGTTAGCAACCACGAGGTGTTCGCCATGTGGTCTCCTAAAATAAATAGCAAGGGCGGCATCTTGTGGGGATTGTCTGCACTGCAGTATGGAAATGAAAAATTGTTAGGAAAGAACTACCTTTCTGCTGGAGTATTTGTTGTCATGAATGAATTTAAATTGCCTGGTGTTTTATTGTGATTAGGTGGGACATTGATTTCCAGTGCTGACACATGGATGGTGGACAGGCAAAACTGTTACCTCTTTTATTTTCTTTTAAATTCTGCTTTGTTTTGCTGAAAGACCATTTTATTCCTTTAATCTAAAACAAACAAATAATCTAAGGTTATATTAGAAAATGTCTGTAAGTATGCATGACTACACCGATGTATCAGGATATTTTTTTAATGAAAAAATTGCAATGTTTTCACTTCTGTTGAATACAAGCACCCTGAAATAACCACTCATAATACTGATATTTTTACTTAACTTAAAACACTGAGGAGTCCAATTAGTGTTTCAGCTGTTTTAAACTTTTAATGTTTCTGTGAATTTTATTTGTGGAAAGAGCAGGGAGCAATTTCTCAAAAAATGTTAGTGCATGAGAAATGTCCTTACACAATCACTGCAGGACGATGGATTACAATTGCATTTTCAAAGCTTGCAAAACAGGTAATGGGGTTTCTTTGCCTGTCATGAGTTATATGTGTTTGTTTTATCTTATGTAACTTCTGATGGTGGTAATCCATGGAGACTGATTATTTTAAAGTAAATACAGGCAGGCAATTTAATTCACTGCTAATGCAAGGAAGTTCATCTGGTCCCCTATGATTTGCAAATTTGGTGCAATGTGTTTTTTTATTTTTTTTCCCTTGTTCATATTTAGGTAGCCTCATTCTTTTTTATTGGGCTGATGTCTATGATGATTCCTCTGTGCAATGTCTTTGGAGCTCTCGTTGCTGTCTGTCTCTTCATGGGCCTGTTTGATGGGTGCTTCATTTGCATTATGGCTCCTATTGCCTTTGAGCTCGTTGGGGCCCAGGATGTCTCCCAGGCCATTGGATTTCTGCTTGGACTCATGTCAGTGCCTATGACAGTTGGTCCACCCATTGCAGGTGAGTGTAGACTGGGTTTGTAGGTGTGAATGTTACTGGGGTTGCATGACTTTGGCTGTGTTTCCCATTCCTGCATCATGTGCAGAGCACTGATGTTGAAGTTTTCTCAGTGTGTGCTCGAGGAGATACAGTGCATTTAACTGCTGCTCATTGGTTATTAATTTACTTCACTCTTCCAGATTTGCTCAGTCTTTGTCATTGTTATGCAGGTGTGAAACATTCCTCAAAATAAAAATAGACAGGTTTCCAGTTGGATTTAGGAGCTGAGATTTTCCATGCCTTATAAGTGATAGCCTATTGGTTGCTTGTGTTAGAGGGCCTCCAAATTAAAATTTGAAAATTAACTGGATTCCAGAATTTGCTCAGATTAAAACCATTATGAGGATAAAGGCTCTGGTCTCTTTAATTGCTCCTCATAAGTAGGAATGCTGGCTTTATTCATTTTTTGGTGGGAGACTGGCAAAGTACAGGTTTTGAAGATGAAAACTTGGAAGTTCTTGGGAGGTAGAAATAGCCTAAAGCTGCATTCCTCACCACTGATGATTTTCAGTGGTAATTCACTCTGAAGTCTGGTGAGTGCTACTGAAAGGTAGTTCATAAGTGTATTGGTTTGAAAACAAACCAGTGGGAAGTCAGAAATCAAGATTGAAATTAATAGAAAAAATTAGAAACAAGCAAAATAATATAAGGAAAAAGCACAGACAAAGTCAGATACAACCTGACACCCTATTAGGGTGGTGAGAGCAGTCCAAATGAAGTGATCCAGTTGAAGCAATGATCCGATGGAAGGTGCAGTCTGCAGCTGAGGGTCTGTGGTGGCTCTTGTCCTCTGGTCACCCAGCAGACAGGGCTGAGGCCAGGCAGTTCTAAGGGCAGCTTATATCCAGGTGGGAATGCCCACCTCCCCCCTCCTGGGTGGAGCATCTCACAATAGGATGAGATAAGCCCATGAGTCATGTGGTGGTTGGCCCATTGTCTGTTATCAGGGGTGGGTTGTTAGCAGGTGATAACAGCTAATGGCCCACAGCTGGTGGTAATAGAATACTTAAATACATCTCTTGTAACCTAGGACAATAAGATGTAATCGAACTATGCAGCATAATAAAGGACAAAATTTTAAAACTGGAACAGCACAGAGTAGGTGCTTCCTGATCTGGATATACTGTCACAGCTATTAATACTTAAATAGAATTTGACTAATGGGAGGAATTTGGAGAGAGTAATTAGAGTGAATTATTGGAAAACACACTTTTAAATAAGAGTAATAAATGGAGTATTTTTAATAAGCTGCAATAAATGGAGCATATCTAGAATTAGAGGAATGGGCATATTGACCAAAGGTAACTGTTACCAAAAGGGGAAGAATTTCTGTAAGTCATGGCAAGATACAAGTGCTAGGAGAAGCTCAGATGAGCAACTTTCAAATGGGAAAGATGGGGAATGTTTTTAGTGGATAGTAATTAAGCAATTTTTAATTGGTTGAGAGGTGACATACCAAGCTCTTCATTACTGCTCCAAATCAACTCTGGAATACCTTTCTACCTACACATACACGTCTGTTTGGCCATTGGGTTGTCAGGCTCTAGTTGTTTATAACCTGTGCCAGCTTTTGGGTTTTGGAATCTGAAGGCAGGACCTGGCTCTTGCAGATTGCTGCGGCCTGTGTATTTATGAGTGGTACCTCCCTACCTTTCCAGGTTTGCTGCGGGATAAGCTTGGCACCTATGATGTAGCATTTTACCTGGCTGGAGTCCCTCCCCTCATTGGAGGAGCTATTTTGTGTTTCATCCCCTGGGTCCATGAACGGCAGAAGTTGAAACAGAGAGCAAAACCTGTTGATGGAGAAACTACTGAGAAAATGCTGGGAAATGAAAGCACTTCAGTGTCGGACACGGCAGCAAAGCCAGTCAAAGAACTGGATTCTGGCCTTTGATGCCTCTTTTTTTCCCTGTACCATCTGACCTCCTCCTACTGAAGCTAGATTTCTACTTTTTGGCTGAAGATATTCTACGATACTAAAGAAGTCTTGAACTGTTGCTCAAATTGCAAAACTGCTACAAGAATCTTTTATACCATTGGACTTTTTTGACAAGTCTTTGAATTTGATTTCAAACCACATTTTCAAGGTATTTGAAATTTTGTAGCTTTAGTGTGTATGTGTGTAGTGATTCTGTGTGTGAAGAGAATATTTTTCTAATCCATCAGAACTGATTTCTGGAAATGTGAAAGCTGTTTTTTCTTCACTGACCTGGGATTCTTCAATGATATCTGTGATACATCCACTGCAGGCACACCCCTGGGTGTTTATACTGGATAATGTAATAGCTTTTATGACCTGTTTTTTGAAGTTTCTCATGCTGTTTACAGTCTTTTATAATTGTCTATCATGAACACAAATAGGCATCTTTTTGCTGAAATGATTTTTTCATTAGAAAGCTAAATTATTAAACAACTATTGAAACACTCGCTTGTGTTTGCATTCACCTTTCATGGTAGCCCAGCCAAAGAGAACATTTAGGATGGCGTTTTTGATGGGCTCAGGTTTTGAATATGGAGCAAACCAATCTCCAAGTGCAAACACATTCAGAAGTAAAGCTGCTGAATAATAGATTTTTTTTATTATTATTATTATTTGGTGAAGGCAATACCCTTAAGGTGTATGTGTATAAATCTTTTTTTCAGCCAAACCTCAGAGTAGTAGATAGTTTTAAACTGTACTGATTAATTCTTTGAGAGCAGTATTGTGAATTAGACTAAATTTCAAATTATTCTGTTGTACTTGTAAGGATTTCTCTTTTTTTGTTCTTAAAACCAAGACAGCTTTAAAGAATACATTGTAAGTGCAATATCAAGTTGTTTTTAACGTATACACGTGAGCTATTAAAACAACATTCAGTAATTAAAGATTTTTGCACTAAGTGAACATGCAGGTTTATTACAGGTCTTTATAGCTATGCTCATTTGCCTGTAGGTTATATGGCTCCATATTTTGTTCAAATATAAATAAATGTCTTTGCATGTCCGATTTCTTGCTTAACATCCTAAACAAATGGCTCCATTGCTTATGTATTCTAAGGTATTATGCACTGTTTGTCAAGCAAGTAACCTCTTTTTCTGAAAAATGTTTAAAAGCATAATACTTTGAGATGAAAACACTGCTTTTCAGTTTATCATAAAACACTTCTAAGCACATTTCTTTTCTGTGGAAATGGTTCATCAATCACAGGAATACTTAATCATTCTTTATTTCAGGTTCATTTAATACCATTTAATATCCATTCAATAATTTTTGCTGCCTCATTTAAAACTGTCATAGCAAAGAGTAAACTAAATGTGATTTGGACAAAATGCGTATTTAAGTGCTTTTTTAAATTAGTAACTTCTTGTTATTTACATAAACCATGGAGGCATACTGGGTTTTTTTTAAAATGGTAACCTTTATTATCTTTTCTATTTTCATTCTTCTTTTTCCAGTGTTGTAGTAAATTGCTCAGAAAACCCATACAAAACAGCAATACCATAATGTTTACATCTAGCAACTGACATAAGTTCTTTAAATATAATCAAGCAAAGCAGCCTAATTTTTGTAGGCCGAAGCTCAGACTTATGTTGCAGAATTTCAATCCCTACTTTGCATGAATGAGGTCTGAAAGAATTGAATCTTAAAATGTTAGAAAGACATATGTGGAGGGGAATAAAGCCAGTCTGGAAAACCGAGGTCCCTTCAGGTTCATTGGAACTTGTGCTTTGGCACATTGTAAGTACTTCTAAAAATGGCATTAAAATATGCATAATAGTGTTAATTAAAATTACTGCCTTCATTACAAAAGTGATGCTGACAGCCAATGCTGCTCTTGTCTGGAGTGTTACTGTAGAACGTGATATTCAGTATTATTTTCCATTTGGGCGATGCAGAAGGTGTGGTTGGCTAAGTGTGGTAAAAGACTCCTGTTTCTTGTTGTTCTGTAATGAGAAATTAGTGTTCATCACAGATCTTGCATTTCTTGTGTTTTCAGTCTTGAGTTTTATACCAAAAACAAAGCTGCTGCTTTTTTAATCATTGGTGCAATTTGAAATGATTGTGACCAGGTATCTTGGTGTAATTATGGCATCTTCCCAGTGTGCTGCTCTGTATCTCTATGAATTATCTGGGAGAGTATAGAAAATAATTGTTGTTAAGTTTTATAAATGACATGGAAATGGTAAAACAATAGTATGGATTAATTATTGCCATGCTGTTTTAAAAAAATAAAAATCCAAACTCTAATATTTGAGTAACTAAAAATGCATAACATTTATAAAAATCCCTAAAACAACAAACCAAAAAACCACAAAAACCCTGACTCCACGAGGAGGGTACGATGACTTATTGTTTAGGAGTGATTCCTATGGTAAAACGCTCTGCTGAGTGGGATATTGGATGAAAGGGAAGCAGAGTTAGGGGTAAGGAAGCTCTGCTGGTGTGATGGTGTTGGAATAACAAGCCCATTTCCTATGCCAGTGCTTGTTTTGCCACAATGCTACAATTGGAAAGGCTTTTCAGAGAAGATGAAGTAAATTACTACGTAAGAGCTCTGTTAGCATCCTTTCTGTTGGCTTGTACCTCTGGGGGAAATGTCTAGTAGCAAATGCTCTTTTCTGGACAAAAGCATAAGGTGTTTGTGTCCTAAGGCTAGGTAAGACGAAAAACAAGCTCAAATTGTTTGTGCTGAGGCTGACCATCCACTGAGAAACTTATTGAGACATACTAGCTTCTGTATGCCTTGAGGTTTTAAAAATGAGGTTAGATGACTCTTTTTAAAAAACCCCAAATAAATCCCCAAACTAACTCAAACACAAGAAACCCTACACAAATAGCAAATTTATTTTTAAAAATATTGAATATTGCAGAAGTGGAGAAAAGGACTGAATATTCAATTTTATTTTAACTGAATAAATGTAAATAAGATTTTGTAACAATGTTTTTTAGGTGTGAAAAGCTATTCATAGGAAACCTGCTGAAATCCTATTTTGATGACTCAAATCATGCCAGATTAATCTTGTTGGGGGTAATTCTAACATTAAAATAGTAGCTTAATTCAAGAAGACCCTTAAATCATTCTGATACATCCCTCTCTTGAGAACAGTTCACAGGTACCTTCCATAGACATTATTCTCCTATCCTTTAAACAGAGTAATTATCTTTCCATTGAATGTTCTCAGGGTAAATCTTTGGAAGAAAATGAATAGAAAGATTCACTGAAAAATGGCAGTGTGACATTTCCAGTCCTACCTGATGCTGTCATTTAATATACCAGATCTTGAAACCAATACTAATTTTGAGCAAGGTTTGATTGGTTTAATACCTTTTCAGTAGGTATGAGATCCTTTTGATCTTAAGAAAAGTGTTCAGCAAAGAGTCTAAAATAGTGGAAACCCTTGGAGTTCTTTTTTACATCTCAGATATGCAACAGTATCCAATGTATAACTAATAAAGTATTGTTGGATTTGTCCTGGCTTCTTTTGAAGACCTGTACAAGTCTCAAACCCAGACTTCAAATTATAGACTAGTTAGAATTTCTTGCATCCAGGTCGTTGTCTGTTCAGCATTAGCATTTAAATTATTTTTCTGATTTTATTTCCAGTGACCATTTATTGTCCCTGAGAATTGCTCCTACAAGTCAAAGATGCTAAAGCTGTTCTGTGGCCTTTGGCACGTAACGCACATTGTCTGGGCATATGCATTCCCCCCTCCCTGCAGAGACACTGGATTGTCAAACTGATGCCCACCACCTTGGATATGGGTGGTGCTTTCCACCTGGATGAAACCCTTGAGCAGCCACAGCCTGGCAGAGCAGGCAGGTTTGGGAGCAGTGGGAGGTGTGAGGTTGGGTCACCCCTGCTGGAGGCAGCTCTCACAGGTACCGGATGAGTGCGTTGATTCCAGGCTTGTGGTGTAAAAAACATTGCAAAGCAGAAGTGTCCAGCTCAGTTCCTTGCCTCAGGTGGTACATGCCAAAGGGACAGGAGGTGCTTCCTTGCAGCTCCAAAGGGAGTGTGTCAGGTTGGGAATCAGTGCTACAGTCTTTCAGGTCACCTGTAAGAGTTGGCTGAAGCAGCTGGGATCTCCATGTGCTGGCACGGGGCACTTCCCTGCCTCGCTGCTTGCAGAGGGGCTCAGCTGGGCCCTCTGAGCAGGGGCAGAGGCAATGCTGGTCTGGGGTCTGGATTCTCCTTGGGAGAGCTGGAAGTGTTACAGAAGTCAGAAAGGCTCCTCTGCTTCTAGGAGTGTGTGTGTATGTATCTATAAATACAATGTATTTGGACCAGGGTGTGCACAGATGTTCTGCCTTTCACCAGGGCAGGTGTAGCACTGGAGCGTGAGAGGTGGCTGAGGAGAAATGATCCCTTTCTTTGTGTGTCTCCCTGTTGGCAAGCCCAGCAGCATTAGAGTTCCAGCCAGTGAGTTTCTAGTCACATAAACTTCGGCATATGTGCAGTATGCCTTCTAGTCTGTATACATGGTGTCAGCAGTTGTAATGTTTTGGAAGTGCATATGCTAAGATCAGAGTGATTTTATACCAAAATGTTTGCTAATATTGACAACACTGACTTGTTTAAGTATCTTTATAGACATCATATTTTGTATGTTGTTTTTGATATTGAAGGATACACGTTTTGCTAGCCTTAACTCCAGACTTTCAAGTTCTGCTTTGTTAGAAGGGTAAAAAAATGAATGTTTAATGTTTTCCATGGTGCTAAAGTAACTGTGATCCGTCTCAAATTATTCAGAATAAAGGTGGTAGTTCTTAAGTGCTCCATTTGTTACTGCATGCATCATTTTTAGTCTTGTGTAAAACATGTCATTTTAAAAAAAAATTTTTATCTTGTATTCTGATAATTTTTGAATCTAGTGTGCAGATTTTTATACAAAAGTCTTTACAGCTTTTATTGCTGCTGTGGTCTCACCGAAATGGTCCCCATTTGCTCCTAAATTATTAATATATGGTGCAACCCATTTCATTCTGATTGCACTGACAATCCATTTTAAGACTAATGATTTATAAACCTAAACTACTGAGTTGCTTGTTTCTGAAAAATTTATCTTCTCTATTTTCCATTCTGGAGCTTAATATCAAACTTGCAGAAACACCTCTATTCACAAAAGGCAGAAGGCAAATTGAGGGAGGGAGGGAGGGAGGGAAACTGGTAAAATAAGCTTGAGTGGTGTTTCAAAAGAATTCTGATTTTGGTTCATGAACTTCCAGTGTAATTCAGCAGGACCTTTAATCCTTTACTGGCCTGCTACCAATTTCCCTTTGACTTACCTTGGTGGTATGAAACATGAAGTGTTTCCTCATTGACAGCTTCAGTAAGTTCCAGGAATTCATTCACCTTTCCTTTGTAGTAGGGCCAAATATTTAATTTCTTTAATAAATATATCTGATGATATGGGTGAAATATTCCCTTTTCACCTGGGGTTATTCTCTAGGCTGCTTGTAGTTCAAATTCAAATTTGAAGAAGATGCCCAAAACTTCTATAAGTGCCTGGGTGCTGTTGCCATTTGTATACCCTCAAAGTACAAAGCTTCTTTGTAGCTCGGTAAGACAACAATGAGGAGAAGCCTGGGGAAGACATTTCAAATACTGCTCTACCTTTTCCAGGAAGCTCTTTTCAATAACACGGCAAAATGCTAACATCTAGAAATGTGGTTTGACTTGTGTATGACTACTATTATTTTATAGTTGAAATTATTTTATCTGGAATTGTCTCTACCACTGGACTTATGAACAGAAGCTCAGCAGTGTTCTGCAGATATGTCATGGTTTAGACTCTGCACTCTTGCAAAGGTGTGAATGTGGGATCGATCGGGTTTAA
The DNA here is from genome assembly GCA_013399225.1 of Rhipidura dahli. Taxonomy (NCBI): domain Eukaryota; kingdom Metazoa; phylum Chordata; class Aves; order Passeriformes; family Rhipiduridae; genus Rhipidura; species Rhipidura dahli. The sequence continues at coordinate 205,652 of VXAC01004161.1, read as the reverse complement.
ATGTTATCTGGCAGTGTTACTTGTAGCAAGCAGCTACTTTTTTTTTTTTGTTGTTGTTGTTTGTTTTAATGACACAACGCCCCCAGGCTCTCCTGAACAGGAAGGTACTTGCAACATGTTTGCCAGTGCCAAGAGAAACGGGACTGGGTTGCTCGCTGTCCATGCGCTGTTAAATCCCGGTATCTCTTTGTTATGAACAACTCGCAAAACGAAGCAGTGCAGTTTGGAACTATCTTTTGGGCTGTTTGTGGCGCTTAAACGTACCAGGCATGGTGAAAGTCAGAGCCTTTCTTACAGGAAGCAGCAGCGCCTCAGTGCCAGACAGGGAGCACGAACGGAGGCTTGCTGCACACTCTATGAGCTGCCCCACGTGAGTGGTGGGAATTTATGTAGTTTTAATACTTGGTACTTTTAGTACCGGGCATGTTTTAATACCCGGCCTTAGGAGACCCAGCAGCTCTCTTCCTCTTGAGAAGCTTTATTAGCGTGACATAACACGGTCGTTGTAGAAGACAAAGACCTTTTATGATCGGTTGTCTGAAAGGTCAAGTGCAGTTTGAGTGATATCACAGATTAAAAATAAATAAGGTAATAAATGCTGGTTTATAAGGGCACTTCTCCAGGCACTGTGACACAAGCCCGCAGCTGTGTGGAGTGTCAGCGGCCCCGGGAATGTCGCTGCCCAGCGCCGAGCCCCGTTCCCAAGAGGAGCCCCCGGCGGAGGGGGAGTCCGGCGCTCCTCCCGATCCTCTTCCCGACCCTCCTCCCAGCGCCGTGCGCCGGGCGGGGCCTCGCTCCCCGGGCCCGGAGCGGCTCTCGGAGCCGGCGGCGGGAGCCATGGCCGAGGCCGATCGGGAGCTGCACGCCCGCTTCATCGAGCCGGGGGAGGCCGAGGCGGAGGGGGCGGCCGGGGGCGGTGGCTGGCGCTGCGGGCGAGGCGCGGACGGGGCCGCGCTGCGCTGGTGCATCACCGGGGTGCTCTGCGCCTCCTTCCTGGGGCTGGTGAGTGAATGAGCGAGGGCGGCCGGGGGGCTGCGGGGGGCGATGCAGACCCTGCCCCGGGACGGGCGAGGTGACCCCGCACTCTGCCCCTGCAGGGGATGAGCATCGCCGTGCTGGGTCCCACCTTCCCCAACCTGGCCGCCAATGTCCGCAAGAACGTCAGCGACATCTACTACATCTTCGTGGGCCGGTCTCTGGGCTACCTGGGTGGGTCGGTGCTCGGCGGGGTGCTCTTCGACTGCATGAACGCCAGTCTGCTGCTCGGTGAGTGCTGCCCCGCCGGACGGGGGCGTCGCCCCGTCGGACATTGTCCGGGCAACTTGGGCTTCTCCCAGCGAGCGCAGCCCCAGAGAGGGATGTGTCGCCTTTACGAGCGATGCCGGGGTGGGCTGTGGTGCTGCTCCCCCCAAATCCCCGCGGTTGTGCTGCCGCCATATTCTGCCCTGTGTGGTTCCTGACACCGCGTGTGCCGGGCGCTGCTGCTGTGCGGCATCGCTGCCAAGAGCCCGGGCCCGCCGGGCACAGCAGCACCGGGAGCTGGCATTGAACGGACTAAAGCTGCACGGATTGACCAAATGCTGCCTTTGGCTTACACTGGCAAGTACAACTGGACTTTTTTCGTTTGTATCAAGTAATGTGTACAGTGAAGGTGCTCTTGAAACATACAGGCTTCTGTAGTGACACTCTACAAAAGTGGAACAGGAAGCTGTGTTTTGGCTTCTGTCGTGTGTGCAGCAGAAACCTCCGGCAGTCACGCTGAGCCGCATTTCTGTGGGGGAGCTTTCTCAAACCCTTCCCTTAACACTCATCAGTCACGATCATCTTCGTGTACTGGACAAAAGTCTGTGGATTTTGACTGGAGGGTGTCAGCCAAATTTTAACTTATTTAAAGTGGGAAACGTTAATTACTGTCTGTAATGGTGGGAACACTTAAACTGTAGGAACCACAGCTGATTCTCTTTACAGTTTTCTGGACTTGTGGAAACTTGCTCCTGTAGGAGGCACAGGACCAGCTTTGTCCAGGCAGAGCAGGGCTGCTCAGCCATCAGGCTGCCAGGAGCCAAACTCAACATCCCGAAAGGAGGGGCTCCTTTTAGCCTTGTGTTAGTGTCTCATTCCCGCAGAGATTCTCAGAACACACCTAAAACAGCAGGAACCCTTTCAAGTGCCTTTGTGCTCTAAGTTAGGGATTAAAACATATACCAGGGCTTGCTCTTTTTTTCTCCCTTGTTCAGGGAACTGCGCCTCCCTTAAGGACCGTGCTGTAATCACACGGTCAGTTCAGAGAAGATGAGAAGATCCCATTTTGCACTGTTCTAAGATACCCATGCGTAGTCTCCCCTCTGTAATTTATCGGTCTGCTCCAGAACACCTGCAGAGTGGGTTTCCTTTGGCCTCCTCCTTGTGCACCTGAAAAGGTCAGAGTTGTCTGTGTTTCACATTTGAGACTTTACCTAATGTAACAGAATCAGTACCCATGTGGAAGTGCATATTAACTTGAAATAGTTTAGTATTTCCTTATTTTCCTGAGCAACACTAGGGAAATCCTTTCCAATTTGGTAGTGCTTATGGCAAGACCACAATTTGAACTGCTGATCCTGTTTTCGTTTTTGTCATCTGGGGGCTGCCTGTAAGAGATTTTGGCTTGTGTAGTTTTACCTCCCACGTCTCAACTGCTGGAACTCTCTCCAAAGAAAAACTGTATAGTGAGGAAAAACTGAAAACATAATCTTTGTCAAGGAAAATTTTAAGTGCCAATCTTCAGGTGTGGAGCTGAAGTGGACAACTGAGCACTTGCTGAGAAGTTTCTTTCCAGGTCTTAGTGGGGCACTTGAGGAGCTGTACTTCATACACACCATCTCTAGTGTTTTCTTCACACAGCTCAGCATGCACACCTTCAGAAATGTTTTGAGGCTTGTATTCCAACTATCTTGCTAGGACTTTTGGCTTCTGGACATTGTTGCTGTTTTTGTTTGGAATTAACCTAAATTCTTAATTACATCAGCCCTCATCGATCTTTTAAGTGTCTGCTGCATCTGTAATGTTGCATTGATTCAAAAAATAAGAGACAGCTGAACAAGCTTTCTAAGAACCTAATACCATCTGTTCAAGATATTAATTGCAGGTAATTTTGTTATGGAGGTAATTATAAGCACAGAATTGAACTGCTGAACTTCCTCCCAAATGGTAATAAAAACCATTTCCATCTGCTAAAAAATATTTTTTGAAATGGCATGTTGTAAGTGTAGCCAATAATGGCAAAACTAATATAGTTAATGAATTGCTACTAAATTTATTATGAGAAATTTTGTAGTTCTGTCCAAAACTCCAGAAATCCCTTGGAATACATCCCTCATGTGAGAACAGACTATAAATGAAAGTCAGAATTGTTGTATGGAGGTCACTTGGTGGATAAGGTACAATTACTTTATAGGATTTTAAGAGCTTAATGATTTGGGTTCTTTTAAAAATGGATCCAAATTAAATGCTGTGCAGTTCTCACAAGACAGACTTGACACTGCTTCAACCCATGTTTTACTGGTTTTGTGGTGAAGTCACATTTCTAAATCAGAAATTTGCAGAACACTTCTTAGTGTCCTAGCAGGAGCTGCTGCTCCCTTTGCTTTAGTCAAACAGTTTGTCATGGAGGGCTTGTATCCTGATGACATTCCATTTTTTCCCAAATGAAAAATAATCTATTGAACTTTCTAGCTGCTACTGCTAGCCATGGATTGACATATTTAGATTGCATCACTTATTAGGATTATCTGTAACTCCAGTAATCATGAATTTATTTGTATTTCTTGGTCTTCTGTGTTATTTAAATGGAGTAGTATGTGAGTTTTTTGTTTTGTTTTTTAACCCTTCCAGCATTATCTATGCTTGCAACAACAGCTGGTCTTTATGGGATACCCTGGTGTAAGGAATCCCTGCTATTAACAATCTTGATGTCAGTTATTGGAGCTTCCATGGGAATTCTGGACACAGGTAAGGGACCCCCTGGTCTGACTGTTCTTTCACCAAAATAATTGGAAACTTCAAGAATACCAAAACAGTTGCTGTTTTTTCTTGTGATGCATCCTGAATTAAAAGAGGGGAGCTGTTTCACCTGGCTGTGATTCTTGGATTAATGTGGTCCTGAGGCTTCCAGTGTTTGTGTGGGTATCACAGACCTCCCTTTAAGGGACTGGGGAGTGGGGTATGTCTTGCTTCATGGAGAAGATTGATTTGCATTTCAGTGGGTCATTACAGGCACAGAGGAAGTGCCCTGTTCTCTTTAAGCAGTGTTTTCTTTAAATTACTCATCTACAGGAAGCTGCTCAGGATATGGTTCCTTAGCACTAGCTAGGCCGAAGTCCTGAGCAAAGCCCTGGTGTTTGGGAGAGGGATTCTTACAGCTGCTCTTGGAAGAGTTGTCCACCTACAGCTGTCTCAGCAGCAGCTGGGGACTCACAGCACCATGGCACCCATCTCCCTGAATTAAGGGACATTTTCCACCTTTGGCCAGACATGCTTAGGTGGCTGGGAATACAAATCTCTTCTGTCCCCCAGATTGTAATTTTGTGGCATGTGCATACTGCAAATGGCCTGGGCAAAAAAATCCCCAAACCCAGCAGTTTTGCTGGAAAGCTGTTCAAACCCAGTTTCTTAGCAATGGCTTATTATTGGAGGAAGATATCTCAGGGGTCTTTTCCAACCTAAATGATTCAATGATCCTGAGATGTGTTGGTGAAGCTGCAAAGAAAATGTCTGCAGGTGTGGTCAGAAAGGTCAGTTATACTGGAGGTATGAGAAATGAGCTCCCACAGAAATGAGCCCCCAGGCACAGCTTAGAAAGGGTGGGTTAGGGATGGCTGGCTTCAGCAGGCAGTTTGCATCAGGATGCAAGGCCACAGCAAGGGATTTGGGCATGCTTAAGTTGCCTGGGAAATGCTGGCATACTTGCACACAGACATTAGGAAATGCCCAAAAGTACATCAGTTAGCAGAGTGTTCTGGCATTGCTGCAGCACGTGGTGCTGAAGCAACAGCAGGCAGCCACTCCTGGCACCTCTCCAGAGGTGTCCCAGCAGTGTGTGCTGACTGCTGCCCTGCTGCAGCAGCCTGGGGATGCTTACTAACCAGCAAGGTACTACTGGAGCTGGTTGATCACCTTCAGGGCAGGGTTATTTCTGAGAAAGAGCTGACTCATGTGTTAGCTTAGCCACCCAAACAGCTCTGGAAGCATCCCAGCCAGGGCCTGGCTGTGGTGGCTTGGCTGGTTGGCAACACAGAGGAAAGTTGGCTGCACATGTGAACTGTCTGCCTTAATTCTGTGGGGTTTGAGGGAGCTCTGCTAAGATGTAAAAGAGCACAGCACAGGATCCAGTAGTGAAGAGATGGTTTTGGATGGCACTTGGCTTAAAAATTCTTTACAGCTTCTTATTCTTTATTAGCTTTCTTGACAGCTAATGGTAATAATACCTTCAGTGGGTGTACTGCTTGGATCAGACGTCAGAGGCAGGGAAGCTTCCCAGCCTGAGCAGGAGCAGCAGAAGAAACTGAGCAAGGCAGTAAAGCGAGGCTGATTTGGAAGAGTGCTGAGTGACAAGGGCTGCTGTACTGCAGCACAGGAATGTGACTACTGTTTTGTTTTGTTTTCCTGCATTCTTCTGAGGGACTTCTTCAAAACACCTGTGCTGGTTGGGTGCCAGCACCATGAAATCTATTTGCCTCTGCTATAGTTAAGCAGAGAAAGGGAAATTGGAACTTCATTTTTATGAGGTGAAATAAGGATTATTGAGGAAAATGGAGAAAACTTCAAGGCAAAACAGGCTCAAATTTAACAATATAAAGCAGATTTATTACTAACAGAATTGAAAGTAAAAAGAATTATGAGAAACCAAAGCAAAGTTTCAAAACATCTTTTTCTTCCAATACCTCCCTCTTTCCACCAAACTGCGCAAGGGAAACAAACCCCATGGCTGTTATAACCCATGAGGGTGGTGTGGGAAGACTGCAAGATTCATGGGAGAGATATTTTTCACTGCAGCAGATTTGGGCAGACTGTTGTCGTGAAGTTTTGAAACCACGCTAGAGAAGTTCGCAGAGAACTGTATCCTATGGGAAGAATCCCATAGCACAGCAGGAGAAACTTTTCCTTAAACATGTAAAAAGACTCTTAAGAAATGAAACACTGACGACAACCCCATAAGTTTTTTAAGGATGAGCTGCTCCAGCCTGGAAGCAAAGGCTCTCCAATCTCCATGAGCCTCTCACATCATTTATGGACTCTGGCTCTGAGCACTTTTTCATGAGCTGTGTGTGGATTTCTGCATCCCCCCCATGTACCTCTTCTCATGAATTACAGGGGAAAAACAAACTGCTGTATTACAGTCCTCACCTCAGCTTGCTAGGAGGTTTTCAGCTCCAGCGCTGGGAGCGCCTCCTCTCCCTTCCCCCCCGATCGCGGTGCCACCATGTTGGCCTCTTCTCGCCTGATCGCACTTTCCCTTTCCCTCTGGCTTGGGAGAAAGTTGGTACCTGTTAAGTTGCAGCTGAGAAGTTGATGTAGTCTGGGCTCCGCATCGGGAAAGACTTGCCCTGTCTCTCATTGTTGGCTGTGAGGGTTTTTTTTTCTGATTTGGCACGAACTGCACCGGCTGTGGGGATGGGCCTGCGTGGGCCCTGCTGGCTGCAGAGATTCGCGCGGCTCGGCCTGCGCGGCTGCTCACGGCTGCTCACGGCTGTTCATGGCTGTTCTCGGCTGCTCACGGCTGTCTTTGGCTGTTCTCGGCTGCTCACGGCTGTCTTTGGCTGTTCTCGGCTGCTCAGGGCTCGCAGCTCCGGGCTGGTTTCCCCCGGCAGCTCGGCCCTGCACCGCCGCTCCGGGGGAGCCACGGCCCGCTCAGGGACGGGGCTCAGGGCTCCTCCCCTCGCCACCCCTCAGCAGAGGAGCAGAAACGAAAGGCGCTTCTTGCCTTTCCTCCTTCTTTAAATATGTGCATCGTGGAGGTGTTACCAGCTTATTCACGGGTCTAACGCCCTGCCCATCAACCACAGGCTCTGTGGTGGTCACAGAAGTTTTCCAAACTGCTAAACTACCACAACACCTGCCTGAGACCTTACTTCCTACCATTATTGTTGATCTAATGGTGGTGTAGTTTGGTGTTTGCAGCAGTATTGATGTAAACCCTTCTGCTTCTGGAAGGTCATTTGAATGCAGTTGGGGTGGGCCTCAGAAGCAAGTGATTTACTATTTTTCCTTGGCACTGGGCGTTGTTGCTTTTGATGCTTAGAGAAATGAGAAGCAGTTAAACTTCCCTTTTAAAAAAGGCTGAAAAATGCTGCAAACTGTCAAACAGGGTAATTAGAACCATAGAATCATAGGGTCACTAGGTTGGAAAAGACCCTTAAGGTCATCAGGTCCAGCCCTTAACCCAGCACTGTTGAGGCCAGCCCTAAACCATATCCCTAATGCCACATCCACATGAATTTTAAATACCTACAGGGATGGTGACTTAACCACTTCCTTGGGCAGTCTGTTCTAATGCTTGGCAACCCTCTTCCATGAAGAAATTTTTCCTAATACTCCATCTAAACCTCCCCTGGCACAGTTATGCGTGGCCACTGCTGCTGAATTAAGCCACTGTGTGACTCTTTGTTTTGACTGCTGTGAATACCCTCCTAAAAGCTCAAGTAATCACATGGATATAAGGCAGAATTTCAGTTAATTGCTGTTTTGCACACTGTATTTGCTAAACCTGGCATAACTGTACATTGAATTAGTAATATAGCTTATGGTTTGTTTTGTTGATTTTTCTTTTTCTTTTAAACTGTATCTGGTCTTGGACTAAAATGAGTGTTTCTCTCTCTGATCTGCAGGTGGCAATGTACTGGCACTGAATACCTGGGGATCAGAGGCTGGGCCACACTTGCAGGCTTTGCACTTCAGTTTTGCTGCTGGTGCATTTGCTGCTCCGATCCTGGCTAAAATGGCCTTGGGGGCCTCTGAATCTGAAGAGCTTCCAGGGGCCGAAAAGACAAACCAGTCTGTCCCAAAGTCTGTGCCGACAGCATCAGCTGCATCAACTACACCAGCACTGAAAGACCATCAGGATGAAGATTTTTTGTGGTCCTATATTATCATAGGGACATACATTCTTTTCATTTCCATCTTCTTTTTTGTTTTGTATTCAAAGAGCAGCTCAGCTCGAGACAAATCAAAGGCTTCTGCTCAGAAGGGCACGCTTGCCAAATACCACTGGCATCTAGTTGGGCTCCTGTTTGTATTCTTCTTGTTCTATGTGGGAGCAGAGGTCACTTACGGCTCTTATGTATTTACTTATGCAGTGGTCTTTGCTGAGATGACAGAAAGTGAAGCAGCTGTTTTGAATTCTGTCTTCTGGGGTGCGTTTGCCATGTGCAGAGGAGTGGCAATATTTGGTGCTGCTTTCATGTACCCTGGCACCATGATCCTGGTGAGTCTCTTAAGCTCTGCTGTCTCCTCTTTAGCCCTGGCCTTCTTTGCACATTACCGAGCATCACTGTGGGTGGGAACTGCTGTGTACGGAGCCTCCATGGCCACCGTCTTCCCCAGCGGCATTTCCTGGGTAGAGCAGTACACGGTCGTGGAAGGGAAGTCGGCCTCTCTGTTCGTGGTGGGCGCGGCGCTGGGCGAGATGTGCATTCCTGCCACGGTGGGCTATCTCCAAGGCAGGTTCCACCACGTTCCTGTCGTCATGTACGCTGCCTTCGTGACTTCCATGGTGACAGTCCTGCTCTTCCCCATCATGTACAAACTGGCCAACGCTCCCCAGGACAGTGACTTGAAAGAAGTGAGTGACAGCGAGACCCGGGCGGCTTTGTTGTCAAACTCGAAGCTCACTGAGGACGAGGAAGATGAGGAGGATGAGGAGGATGTGAGAGAGTGGAACGATGCAGACTTTGAGGTAATAGAAATGAATAACAAGATGAAAAACTCTCTGTTGGACACCTCCCATAAATTACCAAGGGACTCTCCAGTTGAAGTCTCTCTCCAGCCCCATCTGGATGATGTATTGGGCAATTCTCCAGTGGTTGCTGCTGACTCCCCTGGAAGACAAAAAGGGAATGCTGACTGGGAGAAGAGTGAATAGAGTCAAAGCTTTTTTTCTTTTTTAATGGAAATGCAATTGAATTGTAGCTGTTGTCAAGTGGTTCAGGAATCCTTTCAAAGTGGTGCAGAGCTCAGTGTGTTCATTTGCCCAGCCCTTTCTCCTCTTTCATTTTCAGCCTGCAGGGATGTGTCTTGGAGTGGGAAGGGCCTCAGTGATGTAAATGGGCCACCATGATAAATGTGTAAGGCTATGCCAAAACTGTTAAAACATGAGACGTTTTCTAAATATGAAGCATGCATCCAAGGAAGAGATGCTGCTGTAATAACTGGGAAAGAAGGAGACTACTCAGTTTTTTGGGGTGGGTGTAATGTGCAGGTCTGAGGTGCTTTGTCACAAAATGGTTTCAAGAGAAAGGAGAGAGATCTGTTACCTGTGATGCTGAACTTTCTTACCTTGTGAAGGAGGAATGTTTTTACTGTGTTTGAAAGTTGTGTGTGATCAGGTGATCAGTTAAAATTTCTGGTGATGCCCAGCAGCTTTAAATTGAATAACCTTTTGGCAAACTATATGAATTTCTGGTTCTGAGTCAAAGACAAGAAAAAACTGGAAATTATTTCTGGAGTGAAACCACGCCTTTGGGTGATTTAAAAGCAGTTTATGAGAACAGGCACAAAATGGGTCATTGTTTATCGGCTCAAATGTGTAATTCCAACCTACTGAATAGTGGCAACAAATCTAAATAATCTAAAGTATTTGTGATTTTAATTATAGCACTACCACTGAAATCAACAAATGTATGCAGAAGATGATAATTTATCATGTAATCTTAGAATGGTTTGGGTTGGAAGGACTTTTAAAGATCATCCAGTTCCAACCCCCTGCCATGGCAGGGACACCTTCCACTAGACCAGGTTGCTCAGAGCTCCATCCAGACTGACCTTGAAAACTTCCAGGGATGGGGCATCCACAGCTTCTCTGGGCAACCTATTCCAGTGCCTCCCTACCCTCAGAGCAAAGAATTTTTTCCTGATATCTAATCTAAACCTCTTTCAGTTTGAATTCATTGCCCCTTGTCCTGTCACTACATGCTCTTGTAAAAAGTCCCTCTCCATCTTTCTTGCTGGCTCCCTTCAGGTAGAAGAGATGGCTTAATATAAGGTTTTTTTAAATTAAGGCTATAGCAAATTCTCTGGCTTCCTGTGCCAAGAATTTAACAGGGTAATGTGTTACAATGAAGATTTGAGAAGGAGAGGGAATTAACAGTGAGACAATCCTTTCCAGTATGACTACTTGCTCCTGGCCAGTTAGATTGGTGACATTTGGGTTTTATTTCTTTGGGGGATGACATGGAGACTGACTCTTCCTAGCAGAGAAGCTGTGGATTGTATGTGTAAGTTTATTGCTGCTAAGCAGGAAGCTCTGGGCAGGCACAGCCATGCCAGGGAGCCCTCCCAGTAAGAGGAGAAAAAAAAAAAAAACCCCAAAAAAACCCACCAAAACAGAGCAGCAAATGGCAAAATCTGTCTCTTAACAGTAATCTTGTCATTTGCCAATTTGGAACTCCGTATTTATTAAGTATTTTTTTAAAGTCTTTGTGGTCAGAATGTACTCTTCTTTGGAGATTTTAACTTAGCGAGAGAAAGACTAATAAGAGTGCAAAGAGGTTTAATTTAGTAACAAAAGAGCTCTAGGTGTAACATAGCACAGAATCTTAGATGTTCCTTGAATTTCCAGGTCTGCTTCTGTTCCCTCTCTTGTCCTCCAAGTGTGCAACCTAGGCTTGCATGGCTTCTTCCTTTCTTCTGAGAAGTTAGTAAGAAGCCAGAATCAACTTGTAGTGAAAAATGTGTATTTTTTTGTTTGCACCTTGCCATGTTGCAGGGCCTCCCTCTCCTGCTGCTGCTGGCACTTAAATGCCACTGTGTTATTGCCACATTTCTTCTGTGGCATCTTCTTCCAGCGCAATGCGCGAACCTGCACTTTAAAATGAAGCCTTGTTTCACTTGTGGCATGAGAGTTCTCTCTGCTGACAGGAAGGGTAAAGGCTTGTAAATGCCAGGCCTAGTCCTGGCCTAGGCACAGGTGACAGCAGTGAGTCTGTGTGGCCCTGTGTGCTTCTTAGCTGGTTTGACATGGAAGCAAAAAACTTCTGTTCCGTGGTAGGCAGAGGGAGTGGCTGGAATGCAGGCAGCTGGAGCCTGCATTTCATCATTTTTCCTCTTCCCATTTTTCCTCCTGCACACTGCTCTCTGTGTGTGTCTGTGTGCAAAGCAGGGGGTGGCAGCTGACAGTGAGGACAGATCCCACTGGTGTAGGGGTATGGAGAAGGTGCGGGACACACAATGAAAGATACGGAAACTGCTGGAACTGTGATCCCCCACCTGCATTGACACTGCTGTAAGAAAGCTTCCCCATACCCAAGATCATGTTGCCAGAAGAAAATTATTTAAAGAAAAGATACTGGACAACCAAGATGACTCTAAACTCCCCTAATTCAGATGCTAATTTTTGATGAAATTCCAGATCAGCATGTCCTACAAGTATGGCTGTTCTCAGGGATAATTTACATGGGAAGTTTACATCATTTACCTAGACAAGCACTAAAAAGCCCCAGAAAATTAAATCAAAGCTGCATTAGGAAAGATGCTGTAGTCTCTTAGAAGCTTATCTACTGCATCTATACACACACTTACTTGTGTTTCTGACCAGCATCTTTCCAGCAAATGTAAAAATACTGCGCAAAACAAAAATTTTTGGTTTTTTTTACTGCCTGTATTGTGTGAGCAACTTCAATTCATCCCCACTCCCTCCTTAAAAGGCCTGTGTAGTAGGAATGGAGCAACAGGCTGGAATGCCAAGGTAAGAGCAGCCTTTTCCCATGAATAAAGGATCCAAAAAACAGTGGCTGTAAGACAGTGGAAGTTGAAGCATTATCTTTAAGAATTATCTATGTAGAATTACTTTCCATTGATGTGTGGAGATGTTTGCCTGGATGGCATCTAAATTCAGACTCATCTTACAGGACTTGGAGCCTTCAGTGTCTTAGTTCTGGTCTTAAACTTGAACTGGGATAGGCTGACAGACTGGGTTCTCCTTATCCCCTAACCAGCCTGCTTTTAAGAGCAGGGGCTGCCCTTGACTGCAAATGAAATACTTGAAGCAATTTAAGTTTAAAATAAGATCTAGGGCATTTCCGATGATGAATCCAGCTCACAGCAATTCTAGGCAAGAATTGCTCAATGGTCAAGGCTTAGCTTCCTGCTCTCTGATTTTGGTGTTTCTCAAGGCTTGTGTTTAGAAAATGAATGTTAGTTTTACATGTTTAAATTTCCTTCCCAAGTAAATTACTTCTTGGCATATCCAGCTGAAGTGAGGATCTGTTTACGGTGCGGATCTATTTTAAGTTACAGGTCCTCCAGAAAGCTGAAGTCCTTACATGTTAGGAGCTGAAATTACTTGGACTAACTCTTTTGCCCTGCTTATACTAGAAAAGCCATCTCTCTGTTGAGGACAAGAGCTTTAATCCACGGATTGGATACCTGAATTTGATAATCCTATTTTTGTCCACAAACCCAGGAATGGGCTGAAGATGAGCGTTCTGCTCTAGTGTGAAAGGCAGCCTCTTGCAGCTAAGTGTCATTTAACACTTTGTTTATGCCGAGGCACTGCTGAGTGCTGGACTGCACTGCAAGCACTCACACTCCTGGCATTTGCACTTTCATTCTCTACGTGACCAATGCTTGAATGCAAGACCAGGCTAAGTTTTATGCCTTATGTACAAGGCATAAAAGTAACTTTCTTCTAAGTTACTTTGCATACAAGTGCATCACAATCTGTGGATGTTCTATTATATATTTAATGGTTTTTATTCTGCTTGGTGTGGGTTTTACATTGTACTGTATAATGTGACATTTAATAGACTGACTTGTGTCTTGACTGTAATAAATTCTTATCTGGAGAAGACACTCAGGTTCCTTGAAGTAAATAAAGTTTTGTTCTATTTTTCAAAACTCCTCTGGACTTTTAAATTTAAAACTCAGTCCTGTTTGGACTAATATTTCTCTTCTGGTTTGGGGAGGGCCTCCAAGAATTGCTACTGATGTTTTAGATCCTGAAGTTTTAAGCTGGATTCTTAACTTTGATTCGTTTTGCAGTCTTGTTTTTACATTGCTGCGTGTGCCAGAGAAGCAAAACAAATTGAGGGTAAATATTAAAAAAAAAAAACAACCAACATTTTTTTACCATATCATTTTATTCAACTTTAATATGGTTTCCATTATTAACTTCTAAAACAAAATGATTTCCAGTTTAGAAAACAATGCACTGACCACATAATTCCTTTTCCATTTTATACAGTTATACAAATATTCTAAATACACATTTTGTCAAGATGGTGGCAAATAAGATTTAACTGTACAGTACGTAAGGAAAGAAAATATTTTAAGCATATTTAGAAGCAATAGAAATGTCTATACAAAACAAGCAAAAATGGAATAAAATTTTATATTTAAAGTATTGCAACAGTCCCACAGGTTTGTAACAAAAATGTCTTTGCACAGTTCCTCACAATGCCCCATTAATAGCTAAAGCAAGACAGCAATTTTTAAAAAATAATGTTTCAAAATGCTACACATGGTACTACTGCTTGCACAGTCTGATCAAAATAACAATCTACTTGGAATCAAGCAAAACTTAGGAGGAGATATACCAACCAACTTTAAAATTATCTGTATAAAAGTCATTGCACATTATTTTACTCAGTTGTTTGAAAAGTAAAAAAGTGTATTTACAAAATATTTTGCAGACAAAATTATAAAGTGAATGGATAATATATAAGTAACACGTCTTGATACTGACAGTTCAAGAACACACACGAATGGTTTTATCGTTTCAAGAGGTTTTCAGTGCTCCTTCCTCCAGGAAGTAAACTTGACTTCTACTTTGAAATGAATTTACAAGATGTTACACAGAGCTATTTCAACATCAGCATTATAAAACAGTATGTTAGAAACATGAAAGGAAGAAGAAATTTGTACATCTTAAAAAGTGAGCTATTCATAGATCAACAAATGGGTTGGGTTTTTTTTTTTTTTTTTTTTAATTTAGTTATAAGCGTTCATTATTCTTCAGATAATAAACCCAACAGCTAAAATGGAAATCCTGGACTAGGTGAGAATTGAAAAAGCACCATGCACAATAGTCTTAGTGTGGTAAACACTGAAGAAAAAAAAAATAGCACCTGGAATCCTGTAACACAGATCATTTAAAACTGGTCAAGCAGCTGGCGGAGATAGGGTGCCTTTGACAGTTCTCTGCTTACTCTGGAGAGCTTGAAAAGTACTGGGCAGTTGAGGGAGACACACTGGATGTGCCGATCAAAGCAGCCTGTGCAGTTCCTGCATATCTGCATGACAAGAGAAAAAGCAAACCAATTATTTTAAACGACACAAGTGAGGCATAAACCACTAGGGACTGCTAAATCCCCAACACTGCATCAGCCGAACAAGCACAGCCCTGCTGCACAGAGCTTTTCCCCAACATGGAGGGATCCACAGCAGCTCCCTTCCCTGCTGCAGCCTCTTTGGCTGCTGCCAGACAGCTCATTTGGCTGCTGGTGGGTGGCTGGCAGCATCACCCACTGAACTGGGCAGAGAGCAACAACAGGATGCTATAGCTCGGGTTTCAATCCTGCTAATTAAGTTTTACTTGAACTGGAAAAATAAGGTAAATAAGTTGACTGGATTTAAGCAGGGCAGTGTGTTCAATTTGTGATAAACTTACTCTCTATAAAAATTTCCTTATGAAAAAAGACAAAACTCTTATCCTGCAGTTATTCTCTGCAGAGAAAAGGGACTTTAAATAAATTACTCATTTCAAGATAAGCTTTAATTAGAGTTTTATTCAGTCAGAGTCAATCAGTCAATCAATCCCAACACAGAACAGGCCACATATGTTGTACGAGTGCTCTCCTTGTTCAAGGAACTACTTGTTAATGCTGTTTGAAAATACCTTTATTGTGAGATACCTGATGGAATAAAACAGCAGCAGGCACAGGTTTTCCAAAGGTAGATACCTTTAGAAAATGAAAGGCTCCTGCTTTGCTATTTTATTTTTTATCCTCTGCAGCATTTGCCACCTCCAACAGTTTTTCCAAAACCTTAGAAATTTGCTTCCCGTGTTTTGTAACATTAAAATGTTACACAGTTTATCCTCTCATTTGCATAGCCTGATCAACAAACCCAAATTGTATATCCCTTTGCTTTCACAACTACTTCTTTTCCTTCTTTCCACGTTCTGTGCTGACACCAGGCCTGCATCAGCACCAAATCCCTGCAGACCAGAAACTCAGACTGACAACAGCCAGAGAGGGGCAGCCCCTCCTGGCCAAGTCCCACACATGGCACCTCAGAGAATACCCGAGTCCTCTGGCCTGCAACTGTGACCAGAAGGAACAGGATTGAAACAGCTGGTTCCAGTCTGTAATCTCAGAGCCACATCTACCCCAGCTCTTCTGAAAGAGGCTGTGGCTGGTTTAAACGCAAGGGACCAAACTAAATGGTACTTGAGACATGTCCTAAGTTCAGTTTGTGTTGAGGGGAGAAGTCTATGGTTTTAACCTAGAGCATGTAATTTTTGAGTGCAGTTTAAAATGATGTACAGCTCAGTGTTGTATCAGTTTTCTGCTGGCTCCAGCATGTTTATAATCTCATAGAGCTAAAAATTTAAGCTGTGAAGGATATATATGCCTTCATATTAAAATAAGATGCTTTTACAGCTGCATCAAACACTGACACTGACACTGTCCCAACGGGATCCCAGGCCTTGCTGAGTTGTTGCATTGTTGCAGGGACAAGAGAATGTTCTAATCAAACTCACTGATCCTTCTGTGGAGCTGAACCAGTCTGCCAAGTTCTGATTTATTCCAGAACAAGAGCAATGCAAAGAGTTTTGAGTACCACAGGAAAACTGCAGAACATGCATCTCCTCACTTACTGGCATTTCCAATAAAGATAAGAGCAAATATTACAAAATACAGCAAGAAGTCCACATCTTAGAAATTATATATTTATGAAGTGAGTTACGGTGGGTTTTTCAGAAACCCCATGAGAACCTATCAAATCAACACTCAGAGTTAAGAATATTTATATCCCTGACATTCAGACAAGTCTTAAAATGGTTCATGAGCTAGTGCTAAAAATAAATTTAAACTAAAATATTTATTAATTATAAAATATGACAGTATGAAAATCAGGTGAGGGTATGCATATGCTTCCACAAGGGGAGGCATTGTGCTCTGCTGTAATATATTCATGAGCACAGTCAGCTACCCTCTTAATTGACTTCTAGCTCAAGGGGAAAAAGCAGCTTGGAAAATTTCTGTTGAGAGGAAAGGTAACAAGAAAATCCCCCAACTAAACAACATCCATGTTATACATTTAAATAAACAAATTTTCTGTCCCAAACATTTTTGTTTCTAGAACATTATCTGTTATTTTAATGCAGAAACGGGTGAATCTTTTACACTCTCACAGCTGTCTGTCACGATAAAAAGGGACCTGTAAACCATGTAAGACACTCTTAAAAACCACAAGAAAATGAGAAAAGTATCTTCTGTTCTGATCCCTTCCTTTGCCTTAGCTTTCCACAAAGCCTCGGAGAGTAACAGCTGCTGTCCTGCCTTCGACAGCAATGGAAAAAGCAAACAAGCTGCAGCACATTTAACACATGGACCATACTTCCAATTTCTGTTGGGAGCATTCAGTAACACACTGCTTTGAAATTTCAGACCCTGTCTCTTGCTGACAGACATCTGACAATGCTTTAATCGTACCTGGACCAGCTGTTCTTGCTTACGCTCCAACTCTCGGATTTCTTGGTTGAGAATCACTGCCACATGCTGTGGCTGACTTCTGCATTTATTACAGATCCCATACTGGGTCAGTTCATCACACACAGGACAGTGTAAGGTTGTGAAATATTGGGAGATGGTGCCTTTGCGTCCTTCCAGCTCAGTGCAGGCAGCTGAGGCAGCCTTCTGAATCTGTTAAGAAAAAATAATTAAGAGGTAATGAACTTCCAAGACAGCAGCTTGCCTTATTCCTAGATTACATATTATTTTCTTGAGTAAGAAAGTGCAAGATGGCCTGCAGGGCATGGGTTCATACCCAAATTATAAACAAGAATCACAGCACTCTGAAGAGCGCAGCACTGGCCCTGAAGTGATACACTGATCAGAGCCCTCCCCCACACCTATTTCACAGGGAATCTGTAATCAAAAAATCCTTGGTCACATGTTTAACTCCTGATCTCACCTCAGGCTCTGCCTCCTCCAGCTGTTCCTTTCTTAGGTGCTGATCTGATTGGCATCTAAACATGCCCTGGCTGCAGCCCCAGTGGCTGCCTTCTGGATGCTGCCTGCCCTCGAGTGTCTGTGCTGGGCAGTCCTGGGCACAGCTCTGCCCCAGTGCTTTGGTCCATGGCACTGGCTCAGGCTCTGATTTCCTTGGACAAGGCTCCACCACCGGCCCATCACCCTGGGAAGTTCATTCTCTGCATTTGCTCCTGCTGCTGCATGACTTTTGCTTTGTGCTATCCTTCACTCTCCTGCTGCTCTGCTCCCTGTGGCTTCCTCGCTGCTCCTTGGCCTAGCAGAAAGCCAGGGCTCTTTTTACCTTTTTAGAACAGCTTCTTGGAGACACTTAAGGTGACTGCCACGGTGCCATTGGAAAGGTAGAGAAAAGAAGAACAACTGAATTCAATCAAGGCTGTATTGGGACATACAGCTATACTGCAGTGTGAAACACCACATATTACTACATTGCTGAAGTCTACTCTGAGCAGAGTAACCAAACTACACAGATACACTGTCTTTCACCATCCCTTTCTGTCTGGGGAATCACAAACTAAAATCCAGCTATTTAATTTTTCTCTTCCTGCATCTCAATGACGTCTTTAACTTTTAGGGAAATCATGTTTGGGTATTACTGGTTTTAAATTCCTGTTGATACAAATTTTTAAAGTGTTCTTGCTGCTGGGGCATGCCACCTTTTCTATACAGAGGAAAGACCTTCAGAACATTTTGGAAAAACAGGAGTTCCACCACCTTTTAAAGAGAGATTTAGAAGGTGATATGGCCAAACAGACGCACCCGCAGTTGCTGTTAAAAATACACTGTGTTATAGCAAAATATTCTCCAAAACTACAGAAGGGATCAGAAAACAGAAGATGACAGTGTGATCAACCCTGCACAGAAGGGCTGGCTGAAAAAATTGATTTACTACGTGGGAAAAAACCGCACATGGAAGATCTCAGAATCAGGACTGCATATTTGAGCATCAAACTCTGCTTCACAAAATAACCTTTGCTGTTGCCTCCTATCAACCTCATTCCACTAGAAGTCACAGCAGGTCCAAGCACTGTGCACAGATGCACCGCTACCTCTTGTTTGTTAACACTCACCCGGGGCAGCTCGTAGTACCAGCTGAAGACATCTATGCCGATGAGCGAGAACACCCTGGCCAGGGGGGGCAGGATCTGCTTGGTGATGTAGTAGGTGGCGTTGAGCCTCAGGCTGGGGTCCTGCAGCAGCTCCATGGGCCGCCTGACCAGCTGGATCAGGGGCAGGCCGGGCACGCCGTACACAATGACGTAGGGCACTCGCTCCCCGACGCGCGGCTCCGAGCGACGGTCGTAGGCGAGCATTCTCCTGTCAAAACACGGCCTTGAGAATGCATCCAGAGGCAAACTCACAGCTATTTCATTTGCCTCTAAGCTTCCCCAGCTGATCATATTAGTTGCTCTCCAGATGACTGGAGTTAATCACTATTATGAAGCACAGGACCAAATTGTTTCATTTTTGTCTTGTGATCAGACCTCAATTTTAGAACTTGGGACACAAGCCCTAAAGACACGTTCTGTCTCAGGTCACTTGAATTTCCAAGCAAGCTGTTTTCTAGCTACCCACTTCTTAAGGAAATATTTTAATAAGGAGCATCCAGGGTACTAAAAAGAGCTCAAGTACAATTTGCTTTCTGGTCAAATTGTCCTTTGCTTTCTGAGACTGCTTGCTCAGTAGAATGATACCTGCTTCAAATTGAATTATCCTTTGCTCAGAAAGCAAAGGACAATTCCATTTGAAGTAGGTATCAGTTTTGGACTTGGATGTTATTTTATTTAAAAAGCATAGCTTAATTGGACGACCTTTTGTATTAAGCAAGGTGACAAAATGTTCCAGCTTACATTATCTATTTATCTATTACTGATAAATTATATCAACAGGATGAAGTATTAACTTTAAGGTACTTTATTAAAAATGAAAAACTATGCCTGGTAATGTATTTCACAGCACTTAGAGATATCACTATCACAATTTGTAACATATTCAAGAACTGTGCATGGTAAGTAAACTTGGGAGAGTCCAGCCCTTGTACAAAACCCACACTGTCCGTAACAGAAGTGAACACAACAGTGTAACAGAAGTTACAGAGTCCTGACAAGACTTTCCTCTTGAACATGTGGCTCTATCCAGGACTACAAAATGGCTTTCTAGGACCATCTCTTTTCATACAAACAAGAAAGTCAGGGACAACTGCCTCAACAGTATTTGAAGGAGACATCTCACTTCTTGACAGTATGAAGGTCAAGAGAAGAAATATCCACTATCTTCTACTCAGTAATGTGTCAGTACAAAGATCAAGAAAAAAATACCTATGAGCTCCTACCCATAACTTGTCAGCACAAAGGTCAAGATAAGAAATATCTATGATAAGCACTTCTTGATCTCATTACCTGGTGATTTCCAGAGCAGGTACACAGGCTCCCGGTTTGTATGCTGAGCTCCCCCTGTACTCTTTTGCAAAGATGAAGTCCTGCATGCTGGCTTTTCCTTCCAGTAACTTCATGCATTGATTCTGAACATACTGCTTGATCTGACTTATGTCCCGTGTTTCGAATAGCAGCTTGATAGAACACTCAAGTATCTTTACAACCAAAGGAGAAAGGTGAGAAAAGTATGTATTTTTAATTAAGAAAGAATTAATTCCAATTAATTCAATAAATCACATGGAAATACAAATACACTGCTTAGAAAAAGTCCCAGTGGTGAACTAGGATATTAATATGACAAGAGGTTGCAATCTCTTCCACTCCAAGACATTCACAAACACACTACTGGACAACTTTTTCCTCAGTTTGCCACATCATCCATACTTCAGCACTAAGACTTTTTCAAAAATTATAGAAATTTCCATAGTGTGAGAAATGTTTTTCCCTGCCATCTAAAATATTTTGCCATGACTTTAGTAAACCCTTCTATGTGGTTACCTTTTCTACTGGCATAAATTTATTGGCTAAAACCAAGATTTCCTAGCTTCTTTTTAACCTTTCAATACACAGCTTAAAATAAAGAGGCAAGAAAGCATATTTTAAAGGAATTCTTAGATGAACTAGATTTATGTAAGTCAGCTTTTGGCAGACAGATCAGCATGTCTCACTCATCTGGCAGTAATACTTCCAAAGTCAACTGGATTAAGAATGGTCTTTGAGAGAATTTACATGGGCCAAGGGCTTTTAATGGGGTTTTTAGGGGATGAAATATAAGCTGCAAAATGCAAGTCCCTGTAATGCTGTAAAAGATCTTCAATTTATTTTTCAAATGGCTCATACCAGAAAAACAGATCAAGACCCAGACAACTCAAAAGGACTAGAAACTCTGAGAAAGGACAAACTTAAAATGAAAGAAGAAGATTCTAATTTCATTCAGGAAGAAATCTGTGAATACTTTACCTTGGAAACAGCAGGACAGGAGTCCCTTCGGACTGTCTCTATGCCTTTTGCATCAAATACTGGGTCCTTCTGGTCCAGTGTTTCATACATGTAACCCACGTACCTCTTTTTAGTTTGCAGGACACATGGCAAGTAGACCTGGAATGTTTAGAAAGAAGATAGCCCAATATGGAGTATGTTGGGAATATAAGGTGACTTTGAACATAAAGGGTTTCCTAGGGAATACTGTGCTTTGTTGGTTTGTTTGTTGGGGTTTTTTGTTTGTTTGTTTGCTTTTTTCTTTTGTTAAATCATTACAACTGATGAAACAAATGAAAGGACTCTTAAAAGATGGCTGAGGAAGTCGGGATTCTGTGGTGCTCCTTTCTTAAATCACTTTATATTTCATTTGCCTGAAGCTCAGATGGAAAGTGACACACTGTATAAACTGTTGCAAGTACCCTTACTTTTCTGGATTGCACCTGTCTGCATTTCTAATGTAACTCTATTATCTTTCTTTCTTATAAAGACAACTTCATTTTAAACAACAGAGAAGAAAATGTTCCCAGCAAAAGAAGTGGCTTAGAACTTCCTGTTTTCCAACTTTATCTAATAAGTAGGTGCCAAAAATCAGCTAGTATCTCCATTTGGGGAATGTAAGTTTTTTAAATGCCTGTGCTTGGAGAACAGTCTTCTCAGGAATGGATTTTTAGGGTCATGGTCTCTTTTGCTTGTTTTCTCCAACCTCTTATTTCATTCTTGATTGTGTAAGTATTCCTTGACCACTTTTAAATAAAATAATGGAAAACAATTTCTTCTTTGTAGTGTTACTAGGATAACACCGCATCTTCCTGACTCTCGTGAAAGAGGGAACAGTGAGTTTAGGTTGCCTCAGGCTTACAAATTCTGAATGAACTTCTGGAGTCAGGAACGTATTCTGAAAATATCCAGACCACCTCAAGTAAAGCTAACTGACCTGAACACCTTGCTAATGACTCTACAGTGATAAACTTTCAGCAAAATTGGTAACACACTGCCCTACTCTTCTATAAAAGATTTGTTGTGGTTAGTATTTCTTCCAGAAGCCTACTCAATGCATTTCTATGAATTTTCATTTTACAGGTGTGTGTATCACAGGGACATATGCTGAAGTGTGCTAAGTCTGGCAGAAAAATAAGCATCGGGCTTGTAATTAATGCACTGGAATTGGGGATGGTGAACATTTCCTCTGCTAAGTTGCACACATTGATTTAATTCTAGATAAACAACACCAAACAGAGGGAGACATTTCCAAAAACTGATGAGACAGGAATTCAAACTGCCTGATGCTGCCAGCACAACAAGCCACTGATGGGGAGTAGGAATATTTTTTTTATTGTTCATAATGTAGTGCTCCTCTGAGAAGGTTCCTGAGGCATTAAGCAGCCTGCAATATAGAAACAGCACAGCAGATGACTTGTTCATCCTTATGTACATAAGGGTTTAGAAAAATCTTTTCAACTTTTTTTGTGGTGTTTTTTATGTTTGTTTGTTTGTTTAGTTTTTTGTCTGTAGTTTTGTTGTTGGGGTTTTTTTGGATGGTACCCTACACATTTGAAGCAAAATATTTTCCTTTTACCTTTTCAAACTTCAGTTTAACAGGTTTGGGGTTTGTTGCTGTTACAGCTTCAGCAATTTCTTGACCAATCTTAAAAGACTGCTCCTTTGTAGCTCCTTTCAAGAGTACAAACATGCTACAAGAAATGAGACACAGGAAGTCAGCACAGATCTGTTCAACATAGTTCCGGAAAAATTACAAGTTATAGTGTCCTGGTAGAGGGGCAGGAATGCTGCTATCAGTTGTACTCCCTTCCTTCAGTTAAAAAAAGCCAAAAATCTGAGAAACTTTGGTGCCAAAGGGCTGATGAATGCTGTGATCATCTGTTGAGGCAGGAACATGACTGCTGCCAGGCACTGCAAAACTGGAGTTCCCAGGAAAGAACTGTGAAGAGCTCTGGTATGCCATTTATCCCCCACTGTGGGCAGCAACAGATTTTACTACCTTTCTCCAATAATTTTTTTTTAAATGAAGCCACTATGAATTCAGTATCTTTGAAATGTCAAGTCTTTTATCAGATCTGGCTGAAATCAGTCACTAGATTCAGAAGTTATTAAGAAAGAACAGCCAGACAAGCTTTGTTTCCCAATGGCTGAAAAATTATCCAAGTGTGGAACAGAGATGGATATGCCTAGAGCATGGCTATTATTTAGATGAAAGACTGACTGAGAAAATGTATGTCAGGCAGCCTAATAATATCTTTGTATGCTCTGGTGGCTGCTTTTGAATTGTATCCACTTCTGAAGTTTAAAACAGTGCCTTGCTCGAGGTGCAATGCCTACTGTGCTATAAATACTCTATTTTCCAAAATAAAAATGGCATCAGAAACAGGCACAAAAAAATAATTTGGTAAATTAGATTTATATTAATTCACAACTGAAAAAAATATTTCCCCTCCTCCCTTTCTGTTCCACATAATTTTCAAAAGAAAGGAAACCTTCAAAGGGCTAAAAGAAATCCGAGCAAACTCAGTATTAGTCACTTTGCACATCCTGCAAAGGCAGTAAGCAACATCCAAAGAAGATCCACATGCACTTTTCAGCATCACAAATTCGCCTTGTTGAGACAAAAGCAAAATCTATCTATGAAGAACTCCTATGATTTTAAAACATTATAGGAAGCAGACCATGAATTACCTGTCTGTATCACCATATACAACACGAGCACCCCATTTTTTTGTATCATTCACCAGTTTAATGGCACGCTCCAACGTTTCTCTGGCTTTGTGGACAATGCTGTCCCCAATCTGCAAAGTTAAAGATAGAGTGAAAATCTTTATTCTACTGCTAAACCAAATCATAGCTTTTGGTAAACACAGTCTAACAGTGATCTTGATCTTTTTATGAAAATTAGTTTTGAGACAATAGATTTGAGACAATAGGTTTAAATGCATATAATAAATAAAAGGGTTGCTTAACTTATCCCCCAAAAACCAAGAACTAAAAGAAAAATAATCAAAAATTATTAAGTATTAAAATAAAGAAAAAACTGTTTTGAACTTCTTTAGAAGTATTAAAAATCTAAGGAGCAAGACAAGACTGCCCAGGATCATTTTCTCTAGTTTTTGGATTCTGCTGATTCCTATGAAAACTATGAAAAAGCTACAATGTGTTGTTTTATTTCCATTCTTAGAACTGTAATCCTATCTACTTTTGTAAACAGTTCTACAGAAATGCCAACTCCAAATACTCCTTTATGGGAAGAAGAAAAAGAAGACCTTTATATTTTTCTAGACGATCACAAAGAAATCCTAAGTTGCTGATTTTCAGTCCTACAGATGAAAACAGCTTTTCTGAATGTATTTAATTCATTTCAAATAATAATATTATGTTATCTGACTAGTGTCTTTCCAGCATTTTTATCTGCAACCCTTACCTCAGTGCATGGCATTCTTCCAGAAAAATTGGCAGCAGTATAGCCAAAAGTAAAATTAGCTATATATTTAAGACCCAACTGACGAGCTTCAAGCATTCGAGTCACAGCCTTGTCATGCTTATAAGCCTTCATTGACTGTTTCACCATTATCCTGGTCTTCAAGATTTCTTCCAGCATCCTTGGCAGCACACCCTTTCTTACTGAAGGCTGCCGGAAAGGGAACAAAGGAAAACATGGTGTTAAAGAGCCCAACATGAACAGTTAAGAGCAAAATCAAACCCCAGAACTGTTAGTTAACCACTGATAGAAAGACAAATTAACTAGCAAGATGCCCTTGCCGCCAACAGTTTGGCTTTTTCCACAAATATTACAAGGAACCTAGAATACAGGAAAAGAGCTTAAGAACAGAACAAATAGCTTTTTGTTCTTTGTATTCATCAGCCCTGCTAATGCAAAGTTTAGATAACCTTATCAACTAAAATGGGACTTCAATATTTAGCTGTTAATTTTCAGAGGATTAAATGCTGAAGGAACATTATCTTTAAAAAATTCTGCAAATATTCTTTACTTAAAAGTTTTTTGTTTTATATTAAATACATGTATGCTGGTGATTGGCTAACTATGTGTAACAGCTCCAGGCCATATTCATTACATATCAGCCAGGAGGACACATAACAAAATGAGAACAATAGGAAGCAAGTCAGGGAGTTTCATGACCCAAATCATTACTTCTTCTAAGACAGCATTCTGCTATACAGGCAGGAGAAGAATGAATTGTTACACACAGATAATTACTGTTTGATCCCCAAAGTGCACAAGTAAAATACAGTTTAATTATAGATGAAATAAGCCTTCAGTATAAAGGAAAGCATAAAGAAGTTTTACTTCCTGAACTGCCAGAAGTTCAACACTGACAAATACCATAAACATTGTGAAATGAGAGACTGAATGTCCCCTTTTTGTCTGCTCTTAATGCAGCAAAATATAAACGACAATATCCATTTGATGTTAAGCTAGTCAGCCAACAGGCAGTGAAAATCCTGTCACAGAGCACTAATATCATTACCTTGACAAAAGCTACTCCACTGGGTGACACTGTGATATCGTGCCTAATCTGGTAAAGTAAGTCAGGAGGTACTCTCAGAGATGTACAGCCAAATTTGAATGCATCATACCTAATAGAGAGAAAATTTAAATATGAAGACAATTCATTCATTTACAGACTAATCAAGCAAAAGCATCAGCTCACATTAAAACGCTGATAATGCCAGCAAGGACAGAGTAATCTCAGGCATAAACAAACATAACATCCTTTCAAATTTCTCAGCTACATACAAAAGGTTCGAGGAACAAAGTAGTAATAAATAGCTAAATTCCAATGCATGCATAATTCATAAATTCTGCTCTGTGTTATGAATTATTACCAAATACTGAGTTAGTGGAGGCACATCATTAATACTGTAATCCCTATGGAAACCATGCATGTTTACCAAGTACCACACTGCACTTTCTTCCTACAAATTCAGAATTTCAAATCAGAAACTTGAAAACTTGATGGTGACACCCAGCAATTATTGCAGGCATCTTTCCATTCTTCAAAATACTGTTTATATTACAAAGCAATTATAAAGAGCAGTGAGATCTTTTTCCAATTAACAGAGCAAATGTCAAGCTCAATTAAAGATGCTACAAAAAAACCTCAGTTGTACCTTTTAATTTTTAGTAGTTAGAATCAGAGTGAGCTACAACTGATACAGGAACTATCACAACTCTTTAATGAATAACCCCAGTCCACTCCTGAAGACAGATGGTGGATTTATATTAATTTTAACTTTATCTGAAGCAATAATGAAAACCAGCACCACGACAATAATCAAAGAGGTGTACATACACACTTGCACAGAGCAGTTTTGGGGGGGTTTATGAGAACAGAGTCTAATTCTATATTTAATTAAAAATACATATTGATGTGTGTATGTGTGTGTGTGTGTATACACACATGCACACACCCACATGGTAGATTTTTATCATCTGTATTGCGAAACAGAAAATGGTGCTATTCATACGTGCCCATCGTTTCCAATGGCAACCAGGGGTTCTCAGAACCTTAGAAAAGGCACTCGAGTCTCTACGGAATCAAAGATCGTGAGAAAAGAGTAACAACTTACTTTCCTAAGTTTTCAACGTGTCCCAGGCAGGTTGAAAAACAGTAGTTGTATGCTATGACAATGGAAGGATATAAGGACTGGAAATCCAGGACAAGAACAGCGTTGCTGTAGAAGCGGGATTCTGGCTCCATGATCAAGGGAACACATTGTGGGGCTTTCATCTGAGCTCGCTGCTGGACACTGGGAGTCACAGCAATGTAGTTCATTGGCTTTGCAATGCGCAGCATCACTGACTCCACACGGTACTGCAAAACAGTTTGGATATACCCATTACCATTTGAAAAATGCAGAACAAACGTGTGTATTAACCAGTGCAAATACATGCTTACAATTCCTGAATTTAAAGTACAGATAACTACTTTTCCAAAATAAATAGCCATGCTCTTAATGTATATTTTAATTGTATTTTATATCACTAGATCATCTTCAGGTCCCTTCCAACCCTAACCATTCTATGACTCTGTATTTTGAATCACATATAGTGGAACTTTTCCATGTGCTTCCTGCTTATTTAGCCCTAATCATTAAAAATTGAGTACTTTTAATTTTTATCTATGGAAAAAACAAACATCTAACAAGCTTCAACAATATATGTGGATAGCCAGGCTACAGTCAGTGAATGATCATCTGCTGAACTTCATTACTCTTAGACTTGCAGACCATTGAAGAAAACAAAGTATAATATACAGTAAATGCACTGGGTATCATGCTTTCTCCCTGGTACCACAAGTAGAACAGGAAGCATAAAACAAACACCTTGTTCAAGACATGACAAAATGTCACGTGTAGCTGGCAACAAGAGAATAACACCCCAGCCCTATTTATTTATGTATTACTCAATGCCTTAGTAAAGGCTTTACAAGCATGAATGGGCTTCTCTGTGTCCGTTCACAATAAAAACCAAAACAGCTGAAAACTACATACATGGGTGGCAAGGGACTGAAAATCCCAAAATAATAAAGAACAATCCTACATAACCCTAAAATCTTGTGCTTTTGTAAGCAACTAAATCATTATTAAAGACCATCTGCCTGACATACTATGTATTCAATCCTTGTGCTGAATTGGTTAGATGTAATTTTTTTAACCTTGAAGTTATAAATGGACTTACAGAACCAACAGCTTTAACAAGACCCTGCACCTTAAAAACAGGCTGGGGTTTGATGTGTAGTTAGGGAGCAACATAAACTGCTACTGCTGCCTTGCACTACTTGCACACTAATTTGTGTCCAGTGATGAACTTGGATGTGTGACAAGATGGTCAGGGACTGGTTCTGGCAAGAGGTAGATTTTGGGTTTTTTTCCCCTAGTTTTCATAACATCATAGAATTTAGACTGGAAAAATCCTCTAAGATCACCAAGTCCAACTGTTAACCCAGCACTGCCAAGGACCACATCTACACATCTCTTAACTAACCCCAGGGATGGTGACCATGAACAGCCTGCTCCAATGCCTGACCATTCTCTTGGAGAATAAATTTTTTTTAATATCCAATCTAAACTAGCCCTGGCACAAACTGAGGCTACTTCCTCTTGTCCTACTGCTTCTTTTTTGGGAGAAGAGACTGACCCCCACCTCATTACAGCCTCCTTTCAGGGAGTTGTAGAGAGCAATAAGGTCACTCCTGAGCCTCCTTTCCTCCAGGACAAACAAGCCCTGCTCCCTCAGCTGCTGCTCACAGGACTTGTGCTCCAGACCCTTCACCAGCTTCACTGCCCTTCTCTGCACTCGGTCCAGCACCTCCATGTAGCTTCTTGTAGCGAGGGGCCAAAAACCAAACACAGGATTTGAGGTGTGGCCTCACCAGGGCTGGGTACAGAGGGACAACCTGGTGCTGCTGGCCACATTGATTCTGACAGAGGCCAGGATGCCACTGGCTTTCTTGGCCACCTGGGCACAGCTGGCTCATGTTCAGCTGCAGCTGACCAGCACCCCCAGATCCTTTTCCTCCAGGCAATTTTCCAGCCACTCTTCCTGTAGCCCTGCATGGGGTTGTTGGGAGTTAAGGGCAGAACCCTCACACAAGTGCCCTCAGCCCATCGACCCAGCCTCTCCAGATCCCTCTCTAGAGCCTTATTACCCTCCAGCAGATCAACAATCAACACTCCCTCCCAACTTGGGAGTTGTCTGCAAACTGACTAAGGGAGCACTTGATCTCACTGTCCAGATCATCAATAAAGATCTAAAACAGGACCAGTGCCTCCTATTTGTTTGTCCACACTGAGTGCACTGGTGCATGTTGGGCTATTGATCCTAACAGCTTTTTGTGGGGAGGAAAGCCCTAATCCCTACATGACCATTCTCAGGTCCATCTGTGGTTTCTAACACATCAATAATCCTTTTGTCTTTGTTGCCATGTGGATCTCCACCCCCTACTTCCACTGAGATAGCAGACCAAAAGACTTTGCTAGGACACTGTTTCTCAACCATAGGTGTGATGCTCCCAGCTTTATCTCTAGTGGGTCTGGTCTTATTCCTTTCTCCCTTCAAATTGAGTTTAAAGCTCTCTCAATCAGCCCTGCTGACTCCTGTGCAAAAATCAGCAAGTTCTTCCAACAGCTAATTATCTGTATGCCTATGACCATCTCTTGTTAGATTTGTTTAGTCTACTATGAAATATTTGAGATGGCTTAATACGATAATTTTTTTAAGTTACTGTAAAACTCAGTGAGAGATTCAAACATGGGAAAATAAAATATCTGAAATATGTTCTTCTTACTATTCCATTTTAATGTGTTTTTTAGCTAAGGAGGAGTATCTTCATAAAAGGTAGTGATTCTTCTGTGTGAAGAAAAAATATTTGAGGTGATTAGAAATTGTTGCAAGTGCTGTTTTTGTGATCTAGAAAGTTTCAATGGAAACAGAACATACATGGCACAGAAGGGAAGAGAAAAGAACAGTCAAGATAGAAAATGCAGCATGCTTCTGTTGCTCACTCCCACTCACAGACATCTGAGAAAATGACAGGCAGAACAGTCTTTGTGGGCTGCAATCATGACAGTTTAAACATATCCGTCTTGGCAGTATGCCAGTCCCACACTCCCTGTCCCTAACTGTGCATTTCTCTTCCCTTGCTCCAACAGTGGTATTTTCTGGTAATGTGCTAAACCAGATCAGGGAGCTAAACTGGCAAACACCTACTGAACACTGCCATGGTTCTGCTGATGGCACCTGCCAGCCTGCTCCCCATTTCCCCCAAACAGAGGGTCCTTACCAGCAAAACCAACAAGAATCTGTTCTGGGTCAAGAGATGACACAGGCAACTGCAGTCAAAGGAAAAAAGGCAGCAGAAGTTTTTTAATAAGAGGATTGAATTGTTCAGGAAACTGCAGCTTCAGACACTCCCATATCCAGCTGGCTTATGACAACAGAAGAACTAACACTTGACCGAGTAGCTGACTCTCATTTCAGGTGCTGTTCAGGTCTCACATGTACCCATGAAAGCAGGAGAGGTAGCCTAATCACTCAGAATCTGGGCAAGGAAAGCCTTTGGTGTTACTGGAGACTGCCAGGCTCTCAAACAAAGCACACATCTTGCTCTGTCCTGCTCCCTTTTCCCTCTGATGCTGATATCAAAATAATAGAACCACAAACATCTCACATGACACGTATTTAATAAAGCCAGAGCCCTTCTTGTCTTTCTGTAAAATCTCACCTAGAGGTCTGCTGCACCAGAAACGTCTCTTAGAACATATTCAATGCTGCTCTGTCTGCTCTGGAAGAAACTAATCTCATCTTTCTAAAACATGCTTAACTGTATTTCTCAGTGCTTTAGAAAGCGCTCATTTTCAGACTCGTCTAAGTGTGAACAATACCAACTCAAAGGGAAAGCTTAGTGCTCCTGAAGTCAATAGAAGAGATTCACACGTGTGATTACATTTGGGGAACTCTATTTTTAACAGCTGTTTTTAAACTCTGAGACTAGGCAATTCAAAAGCAGCAATAATAAACTAAATAGTATTCTTCATGTTTCAATTTCATGTTAATTCATATTAACAGTCTTCTGTGACCCTATGAAAATACACATATGGACTGAGAAGATACCAAAGAACTAGAAGAATTTGTAAAAACTATTTTGGTTTTGTGAAGGAGAACAAAGTCTTACCTGGGAGCCTCTTGTTAATACATGTAAGAACTGAATGCCAAAAAGTCTCGCCATTTCACTTGTTCTGTCAATCAAATCCAGTTTGTCTAACAACAGGAGATTCCCACGAACTCGGCTAACATAATGATCAACCATTTTCCATCTGTGAGAGTGAACACCTCGTTATAAACAATCAGAGGAGTGCTGCTCTTTCTACTAAGCCAAATCTATTTTTATGGTAACTTGCTACAAACCAGCAAATAAAAATTTCCTCTAGAACATTTTCATACAGCTCTTTCAAAAGTGTGATGCATATAAATACACATTTACGTATTCTAAAGATGTACACAGAATGTCAGAATGTGTTTCAGCAAACTACTCTTAAGGATGACATACTACATCCTGTTCTCCTCACTGCCCCAAAGGATTACCAAAACAGAAACAACTACCTCCTCATCTGTTTACATGTTTTTTAACTGAGTGGACCTGTGTGGAAACATCTTTGTGTATTAAGAATGCCTATCACAGCTGAACATAAATTCATAATTTCAGTATAAATCACGTTTCTACTTAGTTAAAAAGTTTAACTTCTACAAAAATTTTATGTATGTCACGAACAATGTGCAGATCAGTACTCAGTTTCACGAATTGTTTGTACCACACAATACCAAATTGCTTCGAGAAGAGTGAAGCTGAATGTGATACATGTCATATGAAGGTATTTTTAAGCAGCTAAAGCTCCTGTCTTAACATCTTGCGTGCTGTTTTGTACTACTTTTAAGCCTAGCTTGCTTGACATGCACTGTGAAGTGAAACAGAAGCCTGATAGTTCATTAGAAGTCCTTCTGATGAATAGTATATACAAAATAAAATAAAGACATTACAGAACTTCAAAATAGTAAATATATTCAGATATGTTGAAAATGTAACTGAAAATATCTTGTAGTATTGAGGATATAAGTATGTAACAGAACATCCAAGTAAATAAGCTCATGTTGCTGCATATATACTGCTCCAGTGCCTGAACAAAATTGATTATTTCTTCCTATGCTCATTTTACCTTAACACCTATCCATTGTTAAGAATCTGGCCTTAAAAACAGTTAACAAAATGGATTAATAGATCATTACCTGTAGACATCTGCCTTATTGTCAAACCAATCAGACAAAACTCGGAAGGTAAATAAAGGAAAACGATGATGAAGAACATGAAAGCCCACGTTTTCAAAAGTGTAATTTGTTAGATTCACCTAGAAAAACACAGCGAACATGTCAAGATGCACAGCGGCTTTCATAATCAAAAAATCTCTACTTTTCAAAAACAGCAACAACTGAATTTATTAACTTTTATTGGTGTTTTGTTAAAAAAGCTAATATTTCTTCTTAGAAGTCGCTAACTATCTACAAGTCTGGAAAAAGTATCCCTCATAAGCTGAAAAGAATATGCAGAACTAAGCAGTTCGTAAGGATCAGGTCTGAACTTGGTCAGAACAAGATTTGTAAAGACTGGGCCATTTGAATATTAAATGTAAAGCTATAAATGGAACAAAAAAGAAAAGAAGGAAGAGTAAATCTGACAGCATAAAATACATTCAAGTACTTAATGTAGTAAAAACATCATACTAGACAAATTCCTAAAACAAGTGAGTTGTTCTCAAAACCCACAAATCAATGAAAAGGCGTATCATTAAGAAACTCTACTGAAAACTAAGGGCTTCAGTACTTTACGGTTTAGTGATATGCAAAACCCATTCTCACAAACTGGCAAACTACTCTATTTGAAGAGATGTATGAAGAAAAAAATCTAGAAGCTACGCAATTTACACAAAACTTTCAACACAGTCTGAAATAATTAGAAAACCCAGTAAGTCAAAGCATTAGACTTTCAAAAAATTTACCTCATGTCTCATCATTCTCCAAATATTCAAGACAATTCGCCCAACAATATTTATTTCACTCATTGTATCTGCTCCATATTCATCCAACTCGGTGGCAAATCTGTTCTCTTTCTTTTCATCTAAAGACATTACAAGAGAAAATATTTAGACAAGTTATAGGACAGTCAAGACCAGATCAAGCCATCCCTCTTCCAATTTGTACTCTCTAGAAAAATAAGAATTCATAAAGATTATTACTGATTCTACAAGATTATTTATTTACCAATCATCCACTCAATCTCTAAATAAAAGTCCCCCTGTTTTTTCTGCTCTTGCCCTTTGCAGAGAACTCTTACTTTGGTTTCACTGAAATAATGTCCAAGGCAATATATTGTATCTAGTGGATATATTGGTTATGCAACGCTGAATGTTACTTGAGAGTTAGCAGCACATGCAGTAGTGTACAACATAAAAAAATTATAATTAAAAAAAAGTGATTTCTGCCCTAGGGAGTTTATAACTCAAGGCTGTACTTGCAATGATCTTACTCCAAACCAGGTCATGAAAGAGAAAATTCAGTGTCTTTTATACAGTAAAAGCAAACCCACTGCAGTGGGAGCAAGTAGACATGAGTACTGGATAGTACAGGGAGAAGGAAATAGGAAGGAACTGATGCAGATGCAGCACTCTTTCTGTGAGACAGTGGTGACTAAAGTACAGAAACAGAACAACAACAACAACAACAGTACAACAGTACACTTTTGTCATTTTTGATTTTTGTCAAGCTTTGGAATACTACAACACAAGAGAAAACAGTCTTTTTGGTATACATTTATTTAAACTATCTCTTTTTTCAGTCATTATAAGCCTACAGTTTTGGTGTTCTTTCCAGAGTCTACATTCATGTTTTTTGAAATGTACCACACAGACTAAAATCCATTACAAAAATACACTGATCCTCAGTCTTATTAGTTTAATGGAAGAGAAATCCCTCCAAGGCAATTTCCCCACAATTCTAAATCCATACCCATTTTTTAACTGCTGGTTGCTTTGTATCCTGCCACCACTCATTTATCAGGTACAGCACAGCCTGTACAGTACCCTGCTAATAAAAAGCAGAACATTTTGGACAGAGCCTGTAGAAGTGTGGATACACACTGCTTTACAGTAATGATCAAAGCCAAACAATTACATCCTTAAACAGCCATGAAGCACGTTTACCCTTGATGACAGAAGCAAAAATTGCCTGAAATGCTGCAGAACTGCTGTGAAACAACATAATGCAGATTAATTTGTATATTGCTCTTCAAATGTATACCATATTAATTAAAATATGATTAAGAAAACCTATTTGTCATTTACTGACCTTATCAATAAATCACAGATACTTGACAAAATTTAGCAGACCTTTTGTACGCTTCAGCAAAATGCATACTATCTTTTTAACCTCCTTATTGTTTCAGATTTTTAAGGAGGAAAACCAGCAACATCTCTTTCCATGTTTGGATGGAAAAAAAGGCCCCTCAAGTAGCAACATTTTTTCTTCTGTTTTTCTTCACTCCCATATGCTGGATCTCCTGTGGAAGTGAGGAACTTGTATTTCCTTCCCCTCCATATTTTTTTTTTATTGGAAGCAGAAAGTATTGGTTACTTTTACTTTCTGCAGTGTCATCCCAGTTCTCTTTTGACTTGTTAGGGAGATTTCCTATATTAAGTTTGCTTCATGTGTTGCTGGTAAAAACAGGTAGCAAAGTATACTGTGGTCACAAGAGAGACCCACTGCCTGACGAACCAGACTCTGCCTGTGATGAGCACCACTGTATTACAAAAACCTGCACTACTCTACAACTGGTGTGGGAGCTTTATCACCAGAACCATGTAAGCCTCTTTGGAAACTATGTTGTTAAGAAGCAGAACTGGACATTCCTCCTATCTTTCAAGTGCATGAGATGAAATAAATTAAGTCTCCTCTTACTCACTCCCTAACTTTGAGCTGTGGTGCAAAGGAGGAACCAAGAGGTCACACTGTGCACACAAAAAATGCCACTACGCACAGGCACAGCACTCACTGCTCTTGTGATGTGTCCTAATGACTTATGAATAGTTCACTTGTAAATGGCAGAGGCAGGACCAGACTCGGCCCAGTAAATCAAAACCAGAGAGAAGTCCAGCTTTCTTTCTGTTAAGTGAAATCACAGGAAAGGTAAGGAAAAGTCCCTTCCATCTTTATTTCAATAGAAAGAACAAGGAGCATACTGCTTGAAGGAACACTTGCTGTTCTGAAAATACAGCATGTGAAGAAGGGAGGGAAATGTGAAGCACAGGGGTTGGAAATGCAATAGGAACACAGATGGGGTCAAAACCATGGACAAGGAGGCCACAAAGTAACAGAGAACACAACAACTGGCATGTATATGGTCATGCATGCAAGCCCACACTTATGACATTTTTGGGAAGAGCTCATCAGTGTAGACATTTTCTCATCTTTCTCCTGCAATTCTGTCAAAAAAAAAAATTACTTACCTTAAAATAACACCAGTTCTTAGAAACATTTTTCAGTGTTATGTATTTCAGTTCTAAGTGTGCATCTCTCAGTTGGCACAGGAACACCTGCACCACAAAAGCACCAGTGCTGTGCAGATTGTGTCTGTGTTCTGCATACCCACTTGAACCTTTTGCATGTCCAAAAATGTTAAGGGCTACAATCCTGCTTTCCATCACTAGAACTGAACCCATGTTGTGTGGGACTTCATAGTTGCAGGGAAGGAAGCCTGACTGTGAAGTACATGGGGACATTACCATTAGGAACCATACAGTTCCCTTTCTTGAGGACCCATTCATGTGTATCCCAAAATCAGTAACTCGAGGAAGAGCTTAAGTCAGGAAGATGAGTCCTATTAATAGCTTTGCTGACCTGTTTGGTTCTACATCAACTAAAGTGCAGACAGAGCTGTCCTGCAAGACAAGAGCTGCAACAGCCTTTAAGAATAACAGCAGAGGCACATATCCCAAACAGAAGAGATTGTTCAGCCATACTTCTGCAGCAGAGCAGTAAATCTTTGTGATCTTTGGAGGTTTTAAGAAACCTTTGACTACAATGTTTACTGTTCTTCTCACCAAAGACACTGCAAATCTTGATGCAATGGGTCAAAAATTTTTCTGAATATCCTTCAGTACCTCTGAAGACTGTACCCAGAGGCGTTATTTTGCAACTAGTGTATCATCTCAATTTAAGCCATCAGGGGAATTGCATAACAAGGTTCATGCAATCAGTTACTATGCCCAAAGAATAAATTTGAGAGCTTTCTGCTGAAGAAGGAAACTTGTGAGCTTTGATGCCCTATTCATATTTAAAATATCGCGTGCTCCTGTTTTCATACATAAAGTATTTAAAAATTCACCAAAGTCCAATTGCCAACAACTTTCAGCTGAAGATACAAATATTTTCTTGTGTTTTCTTGTCTTTGGGAGGACTCTGTAACTCATTTCTTTTCTAAACATGTCACAGGTGTTGAAAGCATCAAAAGAGTATACAAACAGTTAAACCTCAAGGAATGTGTGAACACAGTGCTTCTAAAACATCATATTGTCCTGGCGAGGCACACAAGACAACTACATAAAAGATGATTCCTGTGCTGGGTATGCCCAAAGATTCACGTAGCCCAGTATCAGGTTCTGTTATGTACTCAAAGGCAGATGCTTCAAGATGGAGAAGCAGTTATTGATACCCTCTCTACAACTCTTCCAGCTTCTAACCATTTGCAGCTTTCTGGTCCAGACCTTGTTTTTACATATCATAGATGCCAATAGATTTTTCTTGCAAGAATTTATCTCCTTTTAAGGCAATGTACACTTTAAGCATTTGTACTATCTTGTGTCAAGGAATTCAAGAGTTCAGCAATTTAACAGATTAAAAATCAACTTTTATCCTGTATCTGACACTTGCTAGCTTCACTTGATTTCTGGTTCTTGCATTGGAAAAGACCATGGAAACCCAATCTCTACTTCCCTTTACATCCCTTGAGATTTCATAGGCTTTTACCTTTCCTACACTGTTTTGTCTCTTCTGGAATCCCACATTACTAAATTACTAGACACCTTTGAATTATCCTTCTCATCTTTACCAGTTCTCCTATATCCACTTCGATGGGAGGGAAAGTTATGAGGAGGCTATAACCTCAGT
Organism: Rhipidura dahli; assembly: GCA_013399225.1. Lineage (NCBI taxonomy): Eukaryota > Metazoa > Chordata > Aves > Passeriformes > Rhipiduridae > Rhipidura > Rhipidura dahli. The sequence goes on along the minus strand of VXAC01004161.1, from coordinate 169,026 downwards.
ATGTGAGGTACAAGCATACTACAGATTTTTATATTTTTTACATTGACATTCATTGCTTTATATTTTCCTTGCTCCATAATTCCTAACATTTGCTTTCACAACCATTACAAAGCAATAGGCTCAAGTTTTTAATAGAACAATCACAGTAAAGGACTTCTTATTTCATGGCTATTTAATTTCTGTACAGATCTTTGTCAAGAGTCCTGACAAAAGCAGGACTATTCAACTATTTTGATTTTTAAAATATCCATTATCCGTATCACCTTGAGGACTGTAAAGGGTTACAACAAATTTCTGAAACAGTTTTTAATTTTGTGAAGTCATCCTGACTCTTCACAAAATGAAGACAGCACATTTATTTAGCTGTTCACTAACTCCATTCTTCAGATTGGTGGCTTCTATTGATTGGCTAAGTACACACACCAGGCTTACCATTCTCATCCAAGTTTTCTTGCCAGTCTAAACAGACTTTTTTCCAAATGCTGGAGGGAAGCATCAGCACTTGGGGACAATAAAAATTGCCCAAAGTACAAGAATGGTAATTCAAAGTGAGGATTTTATTACAAAGCTGCTCTCCAGAACAGTTGCTGCTCAGGAGCATTTTTATGTCCTTGTATCCCAGCCAGAGAAACCACAAATGATGATTATGGTAGGTACTCCGAATGACTTAAGCCAAGGAAAGCAAGAGAAGGTTTGGTAGCAGAAACACCTCCAAGAACCGAAAACTTAACACACAACTACACAATGTAAGTTGAGGTTCATGAATACAGGACACACACAGAAATGGAATACTCTAGGAATTTGAAAATTCAGAAAACACCAGAATCTCATTGGTATTTCTAATTTTTTTTTTTTTTTTGGTGCGTGGGTGTGATTATACTATAACAACAAGAACAAAAAAAGAGGCCTATCTCAAGAAATACTCCGCATTTATTTTTTTAATTTGTTCATAGGTTTCAACTTGCTTCTACTGGAACTGAAGCCCTATGCAATAACTTACCTGGCACACGAGAAATCATCTGGCATAAATCAACATTCAGTGCAGCAGCCCTTTGTAAGAGATAACCCCAGGAATGCATCTGGACTTCATAGCCTAACAAAATGTCTGGGTCATATCTAGAGAGGTGGGGGGAAAAGAAAAAATGTGCTTCATATCATTTAAGAAAATATTTTCCATGAACAGAGTATAAACAGGATTGCATTCAAATCATGTTGAGTTTAAAAAAGACGCAGTCACAATCGGTTTCTATGAAAGCAGCATCTGGACTAGGAGACAATATTTAAAACAGGCAATCTCAGGAATTTTAGTAACATGCAACAGCAAAAATATTTAGAAAGAATATTTTCACTGGAATTTTTTTTTACATACTTCTATTATTTCGGTCTTTACAAATAAGGAACAAAATTGAGGTCTCATCAGGTTTTATTGATGGAATCAGGATGTATCAAGCATAAATTAAAACCTAGCTACTGGCACAAGACAGATGTGCAGTGAAATATAGTCATGCCTATGGAACAGAATTTGCCACTAGGTTAACTGGAATGTTTTACAAATAATAATGTGTCAGGCATACTGAGGGGTAGCTTTGAATAATAAGAGGGACGTTCAGGTCCTAAATGATGACCCCTTATTGGGAGTTACAATTTGTAGTTGAGTGAGGGCTGTCTAAACTGAAACACGCAGAAAAGCAACCAGATCTACCAGTTCTCTTTAAATACCTCTTTCTTTACAACAACCTTCTTCCTAAAAGATACAAGAAAAACTCATTTTATGCTATATCTCTTTCTGGCTGGAAAATCTGACTGGCTCAACTATGACAAAAAGAAAAGTCAGAACTGACTTCTGACACAGTCACTTCCAATCAGGCTCAGAGCAGAGCTCACTAGACAGAAGGACAAAACAATGTGGCTTTAAAAGACAAAGCAGAGGCAGGAGTTAGCTCACAGGAGCCAGTATCACCTAACTTTTGAGCAGGCACTAATAAAACCAAAATACATGATCTGGTCACTTGCTCAATAGCCTAAGAATTATTTTCTTGGGCTGGGCAGAAAGACACTAGCCAAAGTAAAGAGATCCATTATTTTTAGCAAAAAAGGAAAGGAAGCTTCATTGGGAAGAACAGTTGCTTCTTGGTTAGACTAAATGATCTTTAGTGTATTTTCCAACCTTGATGATTCCGTGATTTTTTCAGTGCAGCTAAGGGGTTTTTGAGTTCCAGCAGGCAGCATTCAATACAACTGAATGACATAAGGGCAGCTGTCAGGAGGTGAAGAACTGATGACAGGCTGAGGGTCCTGTATCACAGCCTATGCCCAGCCCTAAAACAGGATGCAGACTTGTAGACCTCAGTTTATCAGAGAAGAAGGCAGGGGCCTTGGTTCATGAACAGGATCTCTCAAACTAAACAAGCACACAAACACATCCAAAAAATGCAAACATTTCCTGACTGATGAATACAGAACACCCTTTTCCTGAATACTGAGTTAGTTGTGTCACAGACATTACAAAGGAAGCTTCAGACTTTATCAGGAAAGTGTCTTCCTTGCTTATGCCACCCAGCCAAAGGCAATGCCAATGCACTTTGAAGATACTAATTACTCTGAGAATAGCTCCAAAAAAGAGCTTTTCCACACTTCTGCTACGGAACACTAACTTTCTATGAAAAATATTTGAACCTTGTTATTCAGCATGGCTCTGTCTTTATTACAATTTGGGCTTTTGCACCTGCCAGACATTGCAAAAATAGCCTTTTTATCACCTACTTCTACTTGTGAGGGAATGGTTTTGATACAATTTCTCCCTAAAGCAGAGGATTCTAAAGTAAGTTTTTAATTTGTAGCATTCTACAGAAAGTAAAAGAACTAGTACTCTGCCATTGGGGGATATTTTGCTATCTGCTCTTCATGTCAAAAGAGTAATTTTTTTGGTTTTGAAGATAGGAAATGATCATCAGGAGTGGAAGTGATAAATTTATTCCATTTGGAAACCTATTCTACCAACAGTACAAACCCAAAGCTACTTGGAACAATTTATGGACAAATGACTGAAGCCAGCCTGAAGTTCATTCCAGAAGTGGAATCAGCAAGAGTTATGAGCTGTTCTGCACAACAAACAATGATTGCCAAATGATGCTCCAAAATTATTAATAGCTCCATTTAAGCTTTGAAATAAAAAGGAATTATGTCATGGTTTATATAGTTATAGAATAAACATTAGAAAAATTAATATATTTTCAAATTAATTCTTGTAACTGAACTATCCTGGTCTTAGCATATTGCAACACATGACAGATTAATTAAAATGAGGGAAGTAGTCAGTTATGTTCATATTTGAAAACTGGTGTCATATAATTCAAAATGGAAAATACTTATAGATTTTGCACAGGACAAGGCATTATGCAGATTGGTTCCATGATAGATGCAAATGTGAATCTGAAACTTGTGAAGAACTGCTTAAGTGGTACATAAAACAATATTCATTATGCCAGAAATCTGCTTTTTCTTTTAAGCCTGTTCTGAACAGAAACAAGCATCCTGTTTGGAAGCAGCAAGTTGCCATAACCATATTAGCAGCTACCACCTGTGATGAAGGACACTCGCTTCGGGTTTTAACTTGTCCAAGCAGGACATTAATTTTCTCACTTCCTACTTTAAAAAAAAATTTAGTGGGCTATTATATTACTACTGCAACTGAATACATTTCATCAGTTCTGGTGGTAATCCTTCCATTATCTTTTAACCTAATGAAAAAAATGACCTCTGTAATCCATCTGCATATAATCTCAGCAACTGTTTCTCTAGCCTCCTTCATATGTGAAGATATTTTCATAGGACAAGACATAAAAGCCCTTTAGTTTATGGTGTTTTCAGATACATGCTTTTCCTTATATAAATAAATTGTACCTAACTTAACTATCATATATTTTAACACAATTTTATGTAAATCCACATGTAGATTGGAAGCTTATTAATCAAAAGATTTTTTTAAAAAAGCAGTGTGCCAGTTTGGAACTCAGTCTTGCCTGTTCAGGCCATTAGGGATTGCCTCTAATTGCACATTACTGAGTTACAGGCTATCGCTTTACGGCACATTTCTTACTCTGCTTTTCCATCCCAACTAGACACCACACATGCATTAAGGGGAGTGTCTAATTTCAGATAATTCTGGCATCTCAAGTTTTCTAAACTGGTCTCTATTGTCACTGAACAAAAAGCCTCTTTGGGTGAACCATTTTTTATATTATTAGCCACCTCTTGCAGACCAAGACCCTGTTCTCTCTGTTTAACTCTCCTGGTGCTGAGGATAGCTAGTTAAGACAGTGACAGTGAAGTACAGATGTTTAAGTTTCAGTCAGGTGACTTATACAAAGCTATCTAAATGGAAAATCAAGGTGGAGTAGCTAGTAAATGGTGAGATCAAATCTAACTGTAATTTCTCTATAATCACAGCCCTTTAATGTCAGTTTGTCCATATTTAAAACTTCGAAGTGGCATCCTTCTAAAAGCATAAAAACCAATAAATGTACTACTGGCAATTGAGTTGCTCAGATACTACACTAAGTTACACACATATATGTATTTTGTATGTATATCTGTATGCATTCACAAGTGTATCTCTGAATTATCTCTGAAGGAAAAGCCAAACTAACATTATACTGAAGAACTCCTTCCCACTATGTAACACTTAGAACCATGAACTTTTGCACTACCTATGCATAAGATCTACCTCATGCAACAGGTTTAACAGACGTATCAAATTTCTTGCATCTAGTAAGAGACACTGTTGTTTCTTACTTCTAATTTGTTTGCTGATGACCTAAGTCCTAATTTATGCAGCAGAAATGCCCTCTCCTGCGGCCCAATCTCATGTACTGGCTGTACCCATGAACCAGTGCCACACCTGCCGAGATCTCCTGGGGTATTCTATTTGCTGCTAGAGCAGAAGACATGGCTGGAGCTACAAGAGTACATTATTCCACATGGGGAAATGAACATGCAAACCCAAAGATTAACTGATGTGAGCTTAGCTGAAGTGCAATTTCCTCTCACTTTCTGTCTCCCCTTTTCATGTGGTGCCACAAAGAAACAGGCTGGGAGCTAAGAAGACAAGTTTTATATGTTTCATCCTCTTGTCTCACAATTTTTACAGTATACTATGAAGCTGGTCTTCATCATCAGTTCAAGCTATTTTATTATAAGAAATTGTAATGAGACCAGCTGTTACACCTGCAAGAAACTAGTAAATTGTAATACTGATATTTGAAAGCTGCTGGCTAGGAATAACATGACAGGAATAAGAGGTGTGCTTGCCAACATACACTCTTTTGTTAAAAGGATGGGCCTTGATACTGCTTTGCATGCTGTTGCCAGTCTTTCTGCAAAGATGAAAAGCAGCATTTATGCTGGCAGGATTTAAACACAACAGCATTAACATTCAACTCATAGATGCTGCAGAAAGAAGAAATGTGATTATTTCCCTTTCCAGCTAAGTGGTATATGCTACTATGACATCTCTTCCTCTTTCTCATTTGACAATTTCGTGAATGAACACTAAAGCTTCCCAGTTGTACCTTCCCTTCTATTATGTGTCTGGTTTTCCTGACTGCTATTTTTCTTCCAGCTATGATTAAGAGAAAAAGTGGGGGGGAAGGCAGCGGGGAAATTATGCCAGACCTATGATACAGACAAAAGCAGTAACTGTGCATAGCAACACAATGCTTGGTGACTCAAAAATATAACTGAAATCCCTGAAAACATTTTTCCAGTTTGCCTTAGACAATAAAAATCCATAAAGTTGATACAGGACATTAAATACAGATTTCTACAGGAAAATGCCACTGATGAAGATGATACTGGTCTGGAAAAAGAAGGTTAGATTAGCACATCTCTACTTTAAGAAGAAAACGTTGCCAGAGCATTTACAGAAGAAAAAATATAATGCACTGTATCCAAACAAAAAAAAATTCAATAGCATTATAATAATATAAGAAAAACATTATTGAAAATATTTAAGCATTAACAGTTAATTAATATGCAAATATAACCCCAAAAATGTTTATGTAAAATCTTACATTATACTCTTAATGTAATTTTACCAAAAACTACTTCAATAGAGACAAGGATCTGGTGGGTGTCTGGTAAGTCTCAAGTAGCAATGAATGTACTATTTTTTTCAAGCCCATCTGGTTTCACATTCTCTCCGTGGCAGAGAGATGGGGACTCTGCATTCCCACACGAGTTCCCCAAATTTTGTTCCTCTCACACCTGCAGGACCAGCCCTTTTCTGCTATCTGGTAGCATCTGTGCTTAAAGAGAAACGGAACAATTTGCCTTAAAAGTGAAGGAGAGGCCCAGACATTTAATTTCTCTTTCAAGGGAATCCACTGCTCCATCAGGCTTGGACATCTCTAGTTTTCCTGTTTTAAATCTCCATGCAAACATTCTTGTAGCATTCCCTTCCACCTTCTCCTCCTCCTCAGTCAGTTTTCCTGTGTTATGGAGCTATGTCATTGTGTTTACTCTTTTTCCTGCATTTAGGTTCAGAGGGATGGTTCTCTTACTTTAACAAGCAGAAAGATTCTTCCATTTTTTCTCCCATCTCAGTGCAGCTGACACCTTATGATCAAAAGAGGGCCTATTCAAGAAAGCACTTCAGGCAGCACAACAGAGTGCTTTAGGACAGCAATGTATGTCAAGGCTCATTTCAAGAAAAAAAAAAAAAGCCCTCTAACAATTCCACAGAGCCTACAACTTGGATCTCTCTGCTTCTAGAACATCCCCAGTGACTGGACAGGAGTAGAAGGAGGTTATCTCTCAGCTGCTTTATGCCAGTTTTGAGCTGAAGCCCTTCTTTTTTTTTTTTTGTTTGTTTACACATAGAGGACAGCTTACCAAAGATGGGAAATTTGGACCTATGCAGGTGCAGCTCCCTCTCAAGGTCTAAGACAGTTGTCAGGGTACCAAAAACCAATTTAATGATGCTTTTCTTTGTTACAAATCTGTGCTGTTTGTTCTTCCCTCCCTCCTCCAAACTCACCTTTGTGGTTCTTCCTGTTTCCTGACTCTCAACCCTCAACTTCAGTATTATAATACCTTTTAAAAGTAAAGTTGTCTCTACATAGACTTGGATATTCACATTTGTAAGTACTCCCATTTCACAGGTTATTCCCTCTCAGTAATGACCTCCTAGAAACAGAGGTGCTTATTCTCCTCAATATTTGGACCAATCTGAATTTTCAGTATAGATGAAATCATAGATCACAATTCAAGAGAAACAACCTGGTCTTCTTCTGGTCTACTAGAATTCAAGATAACTTATTTCTGTTTGCCAACGGCTCTGAGTTAATCAGAGACAACATCTACTAATCCATGGAAGAACGTTTCACCTGGTACTTACTTCACAGATGCCTAGGTATTAACCCTACCATGGTCATTCAGATCTAGCAGACCCTAAACAACCTCACAGTGAAGGTATTAACTGAATCCAACTTCGGTTCATCAATTCCAATGAACTTTCTGGAGCAGTACTCATCTTCAGTGAACACAGAATAACTTTAGCTCTACTATAAAAAGTTGGATTTGGGAAACACTCTTCACTGACAAAAACCTAGTCAAAGAGACTGATGAGCTAAGAGTACTGCCCAAGTTACAAATTTTCCAGGAATCACCTTTGCCTCATCTGTGTGAAACACTGACCAAGAATTCTCTATTGGGCTCTTCCACAGTTTACATGTATTGACTAGAATTTATGGAATTAACCACTATTTATTTTCAATAGCCAGGATAGAAAGAAAACAAAAGGCCTAAACAAAGAAGTAGAAGGCTGGAACTTGAATCAAGTAAGTATGTTCCACAATTTCACACATATGGAATAAGAGGAAGAATTAGGCCAACTACTAAGAGAATGACTAGAAATAGAAACACGAATTCTTAAACTGGACTGCAAAAGATAATTCCTCCTGCAACTGAGATCCTCTCTGTTCAGTGCTCCAACAAGTTCATAAAATCTGTTCCTGATATTGACAATCAAGAGTGAGTAGACAGTCTGTCATTCATTATACCAGGAATCTGGAATTTCAGTCTTCCACAGCCCAAGAGGCTTAGAACATGAACCAAAAGCAGGCTGCAGTCATGCTGGGCATGCTGTCACAAGAGCCTATTATTCTCCAGCCTAAAGCATGTATCAGAATATAAGATACTGATACAATTCTCAGCTTGAAAATTAAGGTGATTTTGAGTGTTGCTCCATGAAGTTCAAGTGGTAATATTTCTTAAATACGGCCTGAAAGTTTTCTTTCTCTAATCTATCAGACCTACTATTCAGTGCATCTACCAGAACAGCCACGGCACCTAGCTTGTGCTGGAAAAAAAATAACACTAAAAGGTTCAACAGAACATTGTTTAAAAAATCTTTACTAATTTTCATTAAAGCTGCTTGCTTGTTCATTTCTCACTGAGGAAGTTTTTGCAGTCCACTACTTCTTAATCACACAGTTTTACCATACTTCCTCCTTCAGTTAAAGCTACTCTGGGCCTAGACACTTGTTTTGTGCTTAAGAAATACAAAACATTTACTCCAACAAAATTTCTTCTTTTTCTTGCCCAGGCTACAGAAAATAAAGGGGGGAAAAAAGCAGCAAACTGTAGATGTGGTCCAAGATTCTAAAAACATCTTTTCTGAGAGTCCATTAGAAGTCTGATACCTGAGGTGTTCTTATTCTAGAGTCGGAAGGGAAGTAAACTAAGATGGTGACAGCAGTCTGCCTCTCCATTAACAGATCAAACCTTTTATCTTCCAAGAATACAATCAACTAACTTAATCATTGTGGATGAAGTTGTTGCACCAAAAGGTATGCTAGCACACTGTAAGGAAGATCCCATAAGCAGAGATTTCTCAGTCAGCAATCTAGTACATTTCATCTTGAAGTACCCCAAAACTGCATGGCTTTTTTCGTTCTGTAATGCCTTCAGTATGTACAGATAGAGACAGCTTCTGTTCTTCAGTGTTTAACGTATATTTCAACTCTGAGTTCTCTCTACCATATTCTTTCTGTCCTGTCACTTTTTAAACTTCCACACAACTGGTGGAAAAGTCGCCATTTATTGGTAGTTTCTCATTCTGAGTAATTTTCCCAAGTTTGATGGAGCATTAGATTTCCAAGAAGGAGAAAAATAGTATTATGTTCCTTACCTGAATTTTGTCTTCTCTGAACAGGGATCTGCTGCTCTGTCAGGACCCACCCTGTGCTGGTTGCAATCAGCAACTCTTTTTGTATTCTGGCTTCATGGGGTTGGTCAAAGCCTTTCTCATCAGAGGTTTTCTGGTTGGAGAGAGAAAGAATTGCAAATGTACTCTGCCTAGTTTCTTTTTCTTGTCTCTCTATTCCAGCAGGGTGACTCAGAGTTAAAACCTGTTTATTTTCCTTGCAGTTTTACAGCTTTGCACCTGTCAGTAGGGTCTGGAGAGATGTCTGTGGTTCCACCTACGCACCAGGCAAGAGGGCTCCCAAACAGGCTTCTCAGCCTTGGTGGAGATGGGGAAAACCGGCAGCTTTCCGAGCCTGATGGAGCAGGGGATTTCCATTCAGAGAAGACAAAACTCATGAAGGAAACTGAGTTTTCAACAAACCCTTATTTTAAACTGCAGCAGTTTCAGTACCATGCAGGTTTTTTTTTATCGTGCCTCCGAGTTCCTAGAAAACTCTTCCTGTCTGAGGGGTTTTCTATAGCTCTCAGCACTGTATATATTCTGAGAGTTTCAGAGAGAGATGTGTAATGAATTCTGGGGTTAACAGGAAAAGTTGTATGTTAAAAAAGATTACTAATATGGCTGATTAGTTTCAATACTGTAACTCAGCTGCTTAAGAGGATCTGAATGTTCTTGCTGTCAGAGAAAAGGAAAAGCAAAAAAGTATTTTTATTTGAAAGACCACCATGCTTGTCCACTCTAGAAATAAGCCTTTGAGGAAAACAACAACAAAAAAATCAGTATTTGAAAGACTGGCAAGGGTTGAAGGAACTAAATCTGCTGTTCCAAGCCTGAAAAATAAAAGCAGAACGTACAGATATGCTACCTTTTTACAATATTCACTACTTCCTGGAAAAGAGTTCTTTCATCAGTAGCGTAACTGACTTCTAGTCCTGTAACTCCAGATCTTGTAAGCAAGGGGGCTTGGTCTCTGCTCCCTAGAAAATAAAAGTAAAAAAACCTGTTACAATTTAGAAGGAATTTCATTATTTCAGTCAACAATACTGCTTTAGAATAAAACATATAACTGAAAAGAAGTATGGAACACAGCTTATTTTTATCTTTAATTAAATTATCAAAATTAATTCCATGGACTTATCTTGTTCCTCTGGAGTGGAATAATTTCTTTTGGTCACTTTATAGAATTCTGTCATAGTGGTAATCTTACACAAATTCTCAGATATAAACAAATTTGATTCAAGAGAAATTTCACTATTTTACATGTACAAGAGTCCAGCTCCTAGAAAATTACTTTTAATAAGAAATATTAAATGACTATATGACAGCTCACACACTGTTTTCGTGCAAAATATAGTTTTAATTGCTATCTTAGAGTAGTGCTTTGCAAAATGCCTTATAGAATGAAATAGCAGTATAGTTCCCTTTTTTTCAGCACACTGCTAAGTTGCTGATAGAAATGGAAAAACATGAGCAACTGCTCGCTTAGTGCACATTAAGAGTGTCCACACTGATAACGTCTGAGTAACATCTAAATTTGTATGCATGCAGGAACTCAGCATTTGTCTTCCATATTAAAAAACCCCTCTTCATATGAATAATGCACAACACATACTGTTTTCTCTATACAACAGATAGTATGATCTCAGTTGACGCTGTAGATTTTAAGAACTGGAGTTTTTAAAAGGTATTCTACTTTGACACATTTTTAAGATCTTGAGAACTAAGAAAAGTGTGCTTTCAGAAACAAATGTTAAAACGAGTGTTGTGACTTACAAAGCAATAATAACACAAAAAGGGAAAAAAAGATGTATCTCAATGTCAAGTCACTCCACAGGAAACTCAAAAAGTTCTAACCAAGAAGGTATTGACAGCACACATCGATTAAAGCAACGAATGTCACAATAACATTTACACACATCATTTTATTTCACTAACAAAACCAGATCAGAACCTTTGTTTTTTCAAAGTATCACTGGACCTTTTACAGAAAGCTTTTTCTTGATAAATCATCAGTGGCGCACACCTAGGGAGCCATAGTGGCTATACTGTGAAAAAATCTCATGTAGTAAGGTAATGGAAATAAATTTTTTAAAGATAGTAACAAGCATATAATACCAGAATAAAATTCACTGAGAATAATAAGAACTTAGCTTAACATGATATAATATCTACAGTACTTTGAAAAATAAACTGGTAAAAGAAGAAGCTGTTGCCTTATTGCTTAATTTATTTTTGGTAGGTTTTTGTCCACGCTTAAAATTTTAGACAGTATTTTGTGGTTTGATACACATTCACAATGCCAAAGAAACCCTGAAAGAAAGAGGACTACTTTGGGGATGTTTTTTGGTTTGAGGTTTTTTTTGGTTGTTTTTATTTACTAGCCTAAACCAGTGGTACTCAACCTTTAACAGCTGGAGAGCCACTTCTTAATAAAATGGAGTTGTAGAGCACCATAAAAATCAAGTATCAACAGTGTGATTTTTTTCCATCATGACACTTCAATGTGTGATGATGCTGCCTTAATGCCACCACACACTGATACATCACGACATGACACATCAGCATCCTCTCTCCCAGCAGCATTCTGTCTTCAATCCCTTCTGGCTGCTAGGAAGGAGCGGGGTGGAGGGGTGGAAGGGGCAAAAGGGCAAGTTTTTCCCCATTCTGCCCCACAGCTGCTGGGTGGGAGGTGATCTCTACTCTTACCTGTGGGGGGATCCCAGCAGCTCCTTTTCTTTCCCCCTATGGGAGGGGGAACTTCAGCGACTCCCACACTGCTGGTCCATTTGCTCAGTGCTCCCCGCGCTGCCTGATAGAGTGGAGCGCCGATCAGATGCCTACATTGCGAGAGCCGCCTGTAGGGCCATGAAGAGCCACATCCGGCTCTAGAGCCACAGGTTGAGTATCACTGGTCTAAACAAAGCCAAAAAGGTACAATAGAATAAGGGCCCCTGTTTGGATCCTAAAAGGATCAGATAAAACCACAAAAATAACCCTTAAGTAAAATATAAAACATACTGTCTTGCTTTTAACATTTTCTACTTGTAGCTATCCAGCAACTTGAGTAGGAAACTAAAGGCAGGTTTTCCTCTTTACACTTTTAGAACACTGCAGGAGCTTGTCCACAAGTACGCAAACATGGATGTTGTGCACACGCATTTGTTATCTGTGGTTTACAGCCCATGCAATAGTTCTTTGGAAGATATAAGCAGGAAAACTCCATATTTAACATGGTCATTCAACAAGACAAAATTAAATGAGATACACAGTAATACAGATACTCTTACATTTTGCTTGCTACTGTTTGATTATTACAAAATAGCATTTTTGTAAAATATATTAAGAAAAAAGAAATAGGAACCTTGGCTTGAGAGTGTCCTGTCTCTATCAATCACTATAGCACCAGTGATTTCTTTTTTATCAGTATTTGGCAATGCTGAGTCTGATGAGATGCAATAGAATAAAGCACAGATCGGATCAAACTCTGGGTCTGGTTCCAAATCTCGTCTTGTTCGAGCATGTAACTCCATACTGATGAGGGTAAGGTGTTGGACCTAGCAAAAAATAAATACACTATGTTAGTTTGTTCTGCAGGTTTCTTAAAAAAAAAATTAAGAGAAGACTATCAGTGCATATTATGACAGTGGAGACATTTATATGGTGGTATTACATCATAAACACAAGGTCCCACCTGAAAATTAACAGAAGTGATTAAACGTGCAGCTCTGCATCTCACTTTTTTGCAAAAAGCACCATTTTAGGAAAAAATATGATTAATCCTTTGACACATTTTTAGACTCAGTTATGAAAATTCAGCAAGTATTTCTGAGTACTGTATTCTTCTACCAAAAGCAGAAAATAAGAGAAAACCAGATAATGTTCAACAATTGTAAATTCCTGTAGTGTTTTCAAACAGCTTTGAATATTGAGCTGAATCACATTTCTGAACTGAAGAAGAGCAAAGAATCACTCTTGGTTTTTCTTCTCCTTTCCCCCTCCCACCCAAGACAAGCATGAAGACTAAATCTTACAGGAAGGTAGGGAGAATACCTAACTTTGCCTTCACTTGTATTAACGAACTTCCATATCATATTACTCAAGCTTTTTGCAGAATAGTTTACATTAAGAAAATGCTAATCCCTAAATACTGTCAAGTTTTGACTCTGCAATAAAGACAGTATTATTTTATACTGCCTCAATGCTATGTTGCTGCTCTGTTGTCTTGCATAATATTGCTCATAATGTGGATTAATGGAGAGGTTGGATAGATGATGAGGGAAAAGTTAGAAGTATTTCTGTGTATGTAAGCTGCCCTGGGGACAGCCTGATTTCCTCTAGATTTGCATGCTAAATGACTACAAACATCACTGAAGTGAAATTTTACTATCAAAGCTCAATTTCCATTTCCTCCTGGTTTCTTGGCTTCTCCAATGTCCTTTACTCAGTGCTATCTCCCTATCTTCCTCTATAAACTGGCCAACAGCTAAATGCAAGGCATAGGTGTGGAGACTGTCCAGGAGCACATACACACACTGCTCGCCCAGTCAGCAGCCAAACACAGCAGTACTGTATTTACATTGCTTCCCTTTCTCCAGCCCTTTGATTTCTCTCCCCACACCAAACACCCATCTACATTACATATACAGAGACCTTCTCTGAGACAGGCACCGTTTTGTTAAATGTAGTAGAAACTGCCCAATAGGTTCAGAAGGTAACAAGCAGAAATACCAGGAGGGCCTGACTGATTGCTGCCAGATGCCTTATTTCTTAAGGAAACAATCCATGAAAATTATGGTCATTTAGTTTTTCAAGTAATGTTTTTATGCTAAACTTAAAATTTATTTCTTCTGATTTTTCCCTTATTTTTATTTTTAAAGGGAGGTTTACCATCTTCTCAACCAAAATACTGGGATACATATTTCATATCATAATGTCACCCCAGGAGGGAAGTCTAGCTCAATACTGTTAGAGGCACCTGGACATCAAGATGAAACTGGTATATCAACTATTTAGAAGCTGCAGACATCACACACTGATTAATTTTTAAATCATGTAGGAACCCAGGAGGAAAAGATTTTTGATTTCTGCCAGTATAAAATCAGCCTGATAAACTATAACTTTATAAAGTGACATGTAACAGTAAAGTTACCTCATGTAAAGATTTTGCTTCCCGCAGGTTTTCCACACTGACTTTAAAACCATAAGTATTATTTAACGAAGGTCCTTCAATCTGGGAAGTCTCTTTCCTTGGAGCACCGAGGGCAGCAAATTGATTCTTATTGGGCAGGAAAAGAAAAAATCACAGGATAATGAGAAAACACAGGTTGCTAAACTCAAATGTAACACCAAATAGTATGAAATATTAAATATAAATTTATCAATGAAAATGCAATTGCTACACTACAAATTACTAGAAAGTCCCCAACTTTTATCTCCTCGTTTCATTTTTTTGACATGCAAACGGTTGTATCTTTTTGCCTTTCAGAAATAATTTTAGTTCATAGCAAAGCAAGAGACAGTTTGAAATACTTAAAAAACCTCCCAACCAACCAAATCTCCCAGAACCCTACCAAAAAGCTCCCCCAGTCCCACACACACACACAGGCTTTCTTGGAAGTGTGAGGATACAGAAACCAGCGATTCTCTATTCTCACTTGAGCAACAATTTGTCAAAAACCGCTGTTTCAGTCATCACTTTTTAAGGCACTGAATTAAGGGTACATTAAGTACCCCCTTGAAATAGATGAATACCAGCATACTGAGAAGAAAAAAAATACTGAGTCCCTCCAGTAATACACCTAGCCTGCCATTCTGTTTCCAACATGGGGAGCAGAAACACTGTTTAGGGGAAGACAAGTCCAATCCCTTTCTCCTCTGTCAGCACACCACAAACGGACCTCCCTGTTTTCAGAAAATGTTTAGAACATTGTCTGAAAACTAATACACATTGAGACACATAAATATACATAGGTCTGGGTATACATATATAAAAATGGGAAATCACACTAGAACTTAAAAAGTATCTTGTAACTCAAAGAGCAAAACAACATCTTTACATAGTGCCTCTTTAGTGTTTCATTAGTGTCTCACTACCCTAGAACAGCACCCTTAATCTCCACCTTATACCTGCTCCCCTCAAATTAAACTTATAAACTTATTCCTGACTTTCAGTGTGCTCTGATTCTACAACAATTGTACCCTACCATTTTAAATGTATTTTCAAGATCTTAACAGCTAAAGACAAAAACAACAAAGAAGAAAGAATGGAAATGTCTATATGTGGCATAATAAAAATACATCCGTACAGAAAATGTTAGTTTACCTTAATTTGTGTTGTTAGAAGTACTCTTCGAAGACCATCAGTATTACTTCCTCTCTTGTGGCTCAGTTTCTGAGCTTTTGGTTCTGTAAACGTATGAGTGAAAGACTACTTAGCCTTAACAGTACTGTCTATGCATTAAACAGCATGCAAGAAACAACAGAGGCATTTCCTTAACATTACAAACAAGTATTACATATATAAGCAAACACAGCTTTATCCTTTGTCTAAGCCAAAGCACAGCTACTGCAATTTGGTATTTAGGGACATTTAGGGACATACAGTACAGGGCCAGTAAGTTACAAAGCCTCACATCATTATTGTCTTGAACACTGCAATGGTATTCACACTATACATTGTATTTCTGGAAAAATACAAGCAATATAGATTTAAAAATCCCCCAAATAACCAATACTTCTAAATTAAGCTTTTAACCAGCATTTCAGATACTAAAGGCTGTTAGGAAGCAAATGGATGTTCTACTTCTAGACCTCAATAATTCAACAGTTATTTTACCAATAATGCACAGAACCTTTCCTTTCAAAAACTAGTTTTAAATATATTTTTGTGGAGATATAAATTTTTCTTATTACATCAAAGAAAATATATTCAGATATTTGTGTGTGTGTTATTAGAATCACTTAATGGATTTACCTGCAGATAAAGGAGTAAAACCAAGAACGTCAGGTATTCCATCTTGTTTTTTTCTCTGTGCAATGGGCGTACTATGTAGGCAAACGGATTCAGAATTTCCAGGATCTTCATTAACTGGAAATGGAGATATGTCAAAGGATGTCCTAATGTCCTCTTGGGTGCATGGAGAATTTTGTGCACTTCCAACAGGTACTACATCACTTTCTTCCATGGAGGACAAAATAATATCCTGATTTTTCCACTCTGCGTCTTCTAAACTGCACTGCTTGGGATCTGGAGATGCCACCTGCTGCCAAGGAGGAAGCACTGGAGAATCTGGTGAACTGTAACTGACATAATAATCTTCGTCCTCCTCCTCTTCCTTATCACATTCTGGAGCTGAAATAGTGTGTGTCTTGCTTTCACATGAAGTTTTACTAGAGTCTATGTCATTTTTAGTATTTACAGAAGTTCCTAGAGTGCTTATAGACTTATCACAGGTTTCCTTGGTTTGTGTTTTTGTATTTTCTGCCACAGAGGCAGGAGAGTTCTTTGTAGGCACAATAGGTCTTTCATCTTCCAGGCTAGACAAATTTAAATCTTTAGCTACTTTTATTACTTCTATAGATTTCTCTTCAGACAATACTGCAGAGCTGGAATTTTCATCTGCCTTTGCCAGCTCAGCAGGATGATTCTTAGGCAATTTCTTGAAATGTTCATACTCTTCTTTGGCATGAAGCCATATCTGAACTTGCTGCTGGCTTGGAGCACACTTGCATGGCATTATGACTATTTTTTTGTCTTCACTAGTTTTATGGCTATTACTTTCTCTTTTATTAACAGTAGAGTGACCATGAGGAGGAGATCCTGGTCTAGGACCTTCTGTCATTGCTGAAAATGCAGTCTTCCAGAGCCGTAGACCTTCTAATGAGAAGTCCCCCTCGAACTCGAGAAGGTCATTTGGAAGTCTGGTTTCCACTGTGAGAAGCCGCCCTCCAATTTCCCTGTGAAAAAAAGCAGTCTGAATTACTGTTTTACTCTAAACTCCACTGCAGGCAGTCCTCCAAATGATAGAAAAGCAGAGTACTACTAACTGGTTTTCTCACTGTGCAACTCCCATGGGCAGTATTTTTATTTTACAAACCATGAAGGCACATTCCCACTTACAACAACAATATGCAATAAAAACCCCAAAGTTTCATGAAAGAAAATGAGTATTTGGACTGGAAGCACAGTAATTTTCAACTTCAAATGTGTGCACATCAGATGGGATCTTTCATGCATCCATGCCACCTAACAGCATAAAATTGTTCACATAAATAAATTAAAACTGAATATAATCACAATCATATGTAGACAGAAATACATTCAACACAGTACCTTGGCTTTTCTGGAGCATCTGAAGGATTGCTGCAAAACGGTTCCTGATAAACTGTTTCTGCAAGATCATGGTCCAGCAAAGTTGCCATGATTTCTTCACGACTGGGTGGGGACATGAGAGGCTTAAGAATGTGAGCAGTACGAGGTGTAAAGCTTCCATTCTTTGATTGTGAGGGAGAACTGGTTGATCTTGGCGAACTATCTGGAGTTGGAGTTAATGCTTCATTGTTTCTTGAAACATGTAATTCTAAATCCTCAGAAGCTGCATCTATAAGCTCACCATCAGGCGATGACAATAAGGATGTAAAAGAGGTATTAAGTGAATCAAGTGGTTGACAGGGTTCAAAAGTGGTTTCTTTTCTAATGTGGCTTTGAATCCAGTCTGAGCAGGTTGGCTGAGAAAGGTTAAGAAATCTCTCTTTATTTACTGTATTTCTATTCAATTTGAATTTTTCATTTAAACAGACTTCAGTCTCTTGGGTACAAGAGGTATCGATAAAACTAGATCTAGAAGTTGAAGCATGAATGGTTTTCCTCCATTGACTATGGCAGTGATTCTCACTATTATCTACTGAGGTCTTCTCAAAAAGCTCAGGGCTCAGGGAACCAGGCCGTATCCATTTATTTGTGCTTGAAGAATGTTGCTTTTCTTCCTCAGATTTTTGGTCATTATGATATAGAAAGTCATTTTCTGTTGTTTGTCCAGAACCAAGATCCTGAACTGCATCACTCAAGAATTTCTGGGGCAAATTTTGATCTGCTGGGACAAACTGGCTTGCAGAATAAAAACTGCAAAATCCACTTTGCCCTATAGTATTAATATCAAAGTTGTAATTGTGGTCTGGAGATAAGCTGTCTTCAAGTGAGTAACAGCTTTGAAAACCAGGGTCTGAAAAAAAACCGGGGCTGTCATCAGATACAGAATGATCAATGCGACTGGTAATCGGCTGGCTTGAAGACTCCATTTTTGAAAGTTTTGCTGTTTTTTCTTTAGGTTTTGTGCTCCTGGGAGCACGAGATTTTCTTGATGTGACTGACCGTGATCTTTTGATGGCTTTATTCTGTTCAAGAGGGCATGGTAGGCCCTTGCTCAGCTGTGGTTTTTCCGGCAATGGCTCCTGTGCAATACTGGCATTCTGAGCTTTCTGCTGTCTCTTTTGGAGCAACTCTTTCAAAACAGCCAGACCAGACTGTCCTTCACCAAACGCCGATGGGGCCACTATATTCCTGTTTTTATATGGGGAGATGGGTTTTGGTTGCATGGTTGTTTCTGACAGAGGCCTTTGTTTTGTGGTTTCGGGTTTAAAATGTGACACATCCAAAATAAATCCTCTCTGGTTCTGATCGCAATTTAACTGTTTCACTGGACTCTTCAAAGACGTTACAAAACAGTTTCTAGGCAAGTGAAGTGGCCCAGGGTTTTCCTCAGATGGCTTAAGAATAGAAGAACCAGGATCAGAATGCCTGGATGCCTCTGGTAAACAAAAAGTCTGCTGTTGATTATTGTCTTTACAATGCAAATAGTTAGTGGCATGTAAATGATCCATCTTCACAGTGTCCAGAGAGTCAGGAGTTTCATTTAATTTCCCAGCTGGTGGCAAATATCTGATTTGCAAATTTTTTGTCTCTTCTGCTTTTGGGGAAGTCTTATCTTTAGAGATGTGTGCATTCTGTGTTACGTGAGTTGAGTGATTAGATGGATCAAATATGTTTTGAATGAGAGCAGAATCCTTCATTCTAAATACAGCACTCTGAGTCCTGGACCTTTGAGAGCTCATTTTTGGTACTTCCCTTCCAGATGCCACAGGAATAGAGGTGAAAGATGAATGAGGGTCTTCCCGTGGAGCAGGCAAACACTGTGCATCTACAGGCTTATCAATTTCCATCAATGAGTGAAAACAGCCCGATGAATTACCTTGTGCATCAGCTGAAGGGAGCTGTGCTGACGGCAGATATCCAGCTGAATAGCCAGGAAGAGGACTGTCTTTGCAGTTGTGAAGTGGCTGAGAACAGACAGAGTTGTAAGAAATCTCAGGCAGATCTTGATGTTTCAGCACAAACTTGACTTCTGCAGTAGAGCGACCATTTCCTTTTTCATCTTTAAATACAACGCGTTTTCTTGAGGATGCCTTTTCAGCCGTTTTTTGTTTTGTTCTAGGTTTCTTCTTTCCATCATCTGGTGTTTTATTGGCCTGATTAATCTTTTTCTTCTTCTTGGTAGATACAGTGGGGCTAGCAAATTTCTTTTTACATTTCTTAACCTGAGTTTTTGCTCGACTAGTTTTTCCTACACTAGTATTAACAGTCTTGTTGTTGTAGATATTGGGCCCCCTACTAAATAAAGCTTCTCTGTCCAGGTTGGTCAAAATTTCTTCTGCTTTTGGATCAGTGGGAGACCAGCAGCGAGGTGGAGATGTGTTTACTGGGCTTGTGCTTCTCTCAGAAAGAAAACCTAACTTAGACATAACATCACTATAGTTATAGTCACAGTCTTCAGCTTCAGCGCTGTAGGAGGGCGAAGGAGGAGAAAGAATTGTATGAGTCCTTTTTCTGAAAGATAGAGTTCTTTTAATATTTGTACTACCTGTTTTTTGTGGTTTTCCAGCTTTTTTCTTGGTTGACTTATGTTTTGCTTTCCTTTTGTGGCTTTTCTTTGGTGTTAGTGGATAAATAGGATATTTGGTTGCAGGAGAGTCAGGAACTTTTGGCCAAAAGTCCTTTAAAGGTGCAAGCTTTTTATATAAATTCATTTTTTCCTCTGTGAGTACTACTCTTTCCTCACTAGAATCTACTTTCCCCAATTTAACAAGCATATTTTTTCTCCCTCTAAATCTGTTGATGATAATATATTTAATAATAACAGGTGGCAATTTTTTAGAAAGTTTTCTACGCTTTCGAGACTTCTGAGACCCATCCAAACTTTCAACACTTTCCATCGGTTGAGGTAGATTAATTTTTGAGTTGTGTGTGACAAAGCTCGATTCACTGTCCTCAGTCTCATAATTCACCTTCCGTTTTGTTCGGAGCGTGTATTTATTCCCACACAGTCCAAATGACTGCTCAGTTTCAAGAGATCCATCTGCAAACTGGCAGTCAGTGTAATTAGCAGTACTTGTAGGCATTTTGTTTTCAAAAGCCTCAAGAGGAACTTGAACTAAGTCACTAGGTAAAGCACTGTCCTTATCAGGAATGTTACTACAAGCATTACCTTGTGTATAGCAGCTTTCCTTCACTGACGCAACATCATGTACACTTGCAGGCTCCTGACGATTGATAAAACTATGTTTCTTTTTATTCAGTTTCAACCTGGACTGCTTGTTGCCTTGCTGTAATTTATATGTCACGGGAGCTAACTTCTGTGGTCGACTGAGACAGTTAGAAAGAACAACACTAGGAAAGAACATATAATGTGCTGCTTGTTGACTGAGGCTTGGCTTTTCTGCCTTGTGCTCCTGAAATTCTTCATACCTAATTTTAAGCTTATTAAGGCCACCTTCATCAGTGTTATTTTCAAGTGAATGTACCACAGTTCGACTGCCTCCTGAACAAGATACCAATTCACCATTTTCTGTAGCTGTTGCTGGAAAATAACTATTTATACTTGCACTGCTGGATTTTTCATTTACTTCAGAGGACATTTTACCTTTGGAGTGGCTCATATCAGAAAAGTTATATAAGTTTTTATTCAACATGTTGTCACCAATATGGCGGCCCACATGCATAAAAGAGACATCCTTTTCAGCCTTTCTAATGCTAATGTACTTCCTACTAGGTATTGGTCTGTTCACTGATGAAATATCATCTTCATAGTCAAAAATATTATTTCCACATGAAGGAACTTGGAGAGTATCTTTCTTGTTACTCTCCTTGTGAGAGTTTTCTGCATGGGTACTATTGCTGAATGGAGTTGGGTACTTTGCTGAGTAAGTGCTTTCTTTTGTAAGAGAATGGACTGAAAGTTCAGGTCTTGTTTCTGTGTTTGGTTGTGAGAGGTCTTCTACAAAATCTTCATTATTCAAAACATGGTTAGAAAGGGCACTTGTGTGTTTACACTGAAAAGTAATTTTAGCAGAAGACGGGGGTTCTAGTGTAGCAGCATCTTTGTGAAAGATTGAGGTCTTTACAGACATTTTGCTTGTTGCAATGACGGAGGAGTGAGTTCGAGAACTTTCATTATTCAAAGGATTGTCTGAAATGGAAGACAAGCAATTTTATTCTAGTTTCCTGTAAAAAAATAACCTAGGCCTTAAAAATTTTAATAGCATTTTCCTGAAAGCCTTCCCATCCAAACAAGAAACAAAACTCTTGCAAATCACATTACATTTATAATCATGACAACAAAAGACCCTGACTACCTGAGTTACTTTATCAAAATCACATCATCAGTGCATTTGTCTCAGGCATTTTGTCAGTTATTCCTCAATGGCAGACTTGCGTACAACTGTCACAGATTTCACGGTGACTTTCTGAAAGAAGGCTTCACAATCACTTTCAGGTGACCAAATACAAATAGACTGATTTCTAGAAAAGATTGTACCCTGCTTTGTCACTGAGAAGTATGTGTACTCATTGGCTCTGAAAAACAAAAAACTTATTTAGATAACCTTCCCTCTGCAGAAAAGTCATTGCACAGAAAGCTAAAGTAGCATACCTTACAAGGCTTTGAATGAACTGTGCTGGGCACTAAACATGGGTAGTTTCCTGCACTTTTATAAAGCAGAGCAATACAGCACCCATTCAGGTGTTCATGCAAGAAGCTTGCACCACTTAGTCAGATGCTGAATTCATATCCATGTATTAACGTTCCCACATAAATCTGAGACCAGCAGGTGCTGTGGTAACTTGTCCTGTGCAGACTCATCACATGGTACTTGCGATGATTTTCATCTCCCTCAGTAATACTTTCACCACAACTACTGCAGGATAAGTGTGGCCAGGGAAGTGGTAACACATTAACAAGTGTGGGCTCGCTCATGGCCTCGCTGAACCACAAGCAACTTGAGAGAGGTTATACCACTGCCAAGAGGCAGCTACCACACAGCACCTGGCACACGGAAATTTGTCCACGTGTCATCTCTTTAGCTGGAATGCTGAAGGGGATAGGAGTTATGAAATATGCTGTATGACCTGGAAGCATGTGCTGCACACTGATGTACTAGGCTGGGGATCCTGTGGGCCTTTCCTGTAAATCTCAACCAATTTGGGGATTATGTTGGAGTCAGGCTGCCTTCACCTTAGCAATTTATTTGCTGCTCACTAAGAAAAATAAAAGGAAGACTCAATCTGTTTCAAATAACATTTTCTAATGCATACACAGAGTCTCTGATCTGTGAAACACAGCTGGGAGATGCTGCCTATTATTCTTTGAGGGTAGGAGTCCACAGAAAGAATGAAGATGATTAACTGAAAACTCAGAAAATTCAAGTTTGGCAGCATCAACAAACACCTGGAAAATATCTGGCTATTCAGATATAAAAATCGCAGAAATACTTGTCAGTCAGTGAGATCATATGGACACAGACTCATGTGTGGATAGGCATTTTCTAATTTAGAGGACCTGGACTGAGATCTGTTTCGAATTAATTGTATCTTCTATTTTAAGAAATCAGTGTAAAAGTTCACAGTAATAAACTTTCTAAGCTGACATTCTGTTTATGACATTTCACATACTTAAAATATTCTAAAATTTAAACAAGTGTTTAAGATACAGTCTCATTAGCCAGCAGCATCTCTTATTACAACAAAATAGGAAGTATGGCAAATAAAGAAATTACAATTGTATATTTGACAAAAGCAAATCATATTAGCAGTACATCAAATCATGCATTAATCCTATCATTATACCTACAAAAGCAAAGGAAAAAGCAAACTATGATTTAAACACTGAACACAAAAGAATAGTTGTCGTTATCTGTATAATAAGATAGCTCACTTTCTCAACTGAACATGATAATGTGACATGCAAATTTTCTAATGAAACAAATAATATTATTTATATATTTGCCTAACCTCAAAGTGTGCATTCTGTTGACTAATGTTATTTGGCCAAAGACAGTATGTTATAAAGATGGCATAAGATCCCGACAGATTAATCTATTTTTAACAGATTTTGAAAGGCAGGTCCTTCAGCATCAGCTTTGCTGCTGCACAGTTTTAACTCATGCAATCCCAAATGTGAACATGCAATCTGAAGAATGAAACATAGGCCCAAACAAAGCCTCACTATATTTCAGTATGTTACTTTGGCAAATACTTGCAAGAAGTCATCTAAATTTACACACTAATACCTTTATTATTTACAATTATCCTAGGAGGATAAATGCTGCCACAGAATCATTATTTAAAATACCATATTTGTTTCTTTTCCACAAAAACTAAACTGTGTCCTTTTTTGGATCATTGATATGCTAAGAAAAACAGATTCTGGTATTCATAGAGGGCATCGAGATTAAAATACAGTAATTTTTTAAGGAAGAGGTTAAAAACCTGCTTCTGAAATCTGTTCAAAATTTTTCCTTCCAATAGAAACAAGGACTAAAAATGACCAGCACTTTTGAGAATTGGGAATTTCATGTGAAAATGAACTATGACTCAACTTCTAAAGCTGATTTTCTATTTACTTACCACCATTTTCATCTGCAGTTCCATCTAACTGAGGTATTGAGAGATTAGTTAGGAGCATATTGTTACCACTCCACTCCATTTCTTCCTCTGAAGATGTATCCTCTTCTGTTGAACTTCGATGCATACTTTTGCCAGCTGACCTGGAGGAAAGTGAAGGAACTAATTGATGCACAATATTTCTTAGAAAACATCATGAGCCACAGGGAACATGTAAATCAATGTGGTGTAGTGCTATGTGGTTGTATAATTCAGGGCAGCAAAAGGAAACAAACAAATATTTTGTCACATTTCTCACTGAGAAATTTAAAATACTATTCAATGTTATTATTTTAAGAGGCAACTGTTGTAGCCAACCATTGAAAACAGCAGGATTCACTCACTTCAGAAGATACAGAGAAGGCACCTAGATTCTTAATTTTAGTTCAGTTTTACTGAGATTTAATTTCATTGCTTCAAACTGCTTGAAATTTGAAGACTAAATGAACTATGCAAATTTACTTCAGTTTAGCTGTTAGCAAACAGCTAAACTGAAGTTTTTGTGGTCTTTTCTTTGTTAAGAAATCTTTACTGTATTATAACAATTCTCTCTCGGCAGGCTTAACTAAATCACGATCAAACTGCTTCATTTTATCTCTCGTTGAACATTCTGAAGCAGCTGTTGTTAATACTTAGGCTGCTTTTACTAAGTAAATGTTGTACACTGCCTTGTTTACAGTCATAAATTCACTGGGGAAAAAAAAAAGAAGTGAATCTACAAAGAAAAGCTTCTATGAATTTTTCACGTTTTTAAGGTGGTATGCTTTATATGGGCATGGGGGAAGGAAGAATAGAATAGAAAACCACAAAAAACCAAATCCTCCAGTACATTATAACTGTACAAGCACTTAGGAATTTGATTTCTTCTTTTTTAAAATAAAGTGTGAGATGGACAAAATTCTTAACATAAATAAGCTATTCTGTGGCTACAAGAAATAAATCCAGATACATATTAAGGAACTGAGGTTTGGGGTTTTTTTAATTTGTTTGTTGTTTGTGTAAGTTTGTGTAATACCTTAAAAGATATAAATACAAATGTTTTGAAGTTACAGGAAGGAAAATCCACAATAACCTAAATACAGTTTACTTTTGCATAACTCTTTTACGACTGGAGTTAGACCAGCATGAATTATATGTATGGTACCACCCCAGACACCTGAATGTCAGCACTGAGCTAATTTAGATCAGGACAGATTTATTAGTTCAGAAACAATAAGCTCAAATGTAACCACATAATTTCCACTCAGGTCTGGAAGCGTGACTTGGGGAATCAAGTAACAAACACAGCTATGAACAGTCTCCATGATCTAAGTGAGCTTAGTTGTCCCTCTTCTATGTTCCCAAAACATGGAAAAGTACAGCACAAAGCAATCAGCTCTATATGCAAATTAATATCAAACTGGGGATGTTTCTTCCAACCTGAATTATGCTGTAATCCCAGGTAAATCTTTGCCAACTTCAGTAAACCAAATCAGACTGGAGATGACTTCTGCAGGTAGTTGGGATTTCTCCTCATTCAAGCCCATCAGTTTGGATTCCAGGAAAATTTGTGTAACTCACATACTATTTTACATGAACTAGTCTAGGTCTTGGTGGGCTTTTTTTCTCCTGATGGGCTTTCCTTCAGTTCAATACAAATCTAACCCAAGCCACTTAATTCATTCAATAGGGTGTGGTTACTCCTCATTAGCTCAATAGATTTTCTGAGATAACATAAGATTGCTAAATATTCACTAGCAGAAAAGCCATAGTATGGCTATGGCAGGATGCATTAGGAAGCCATACAGATGGAATGAGCCTGAGCAGGGTAAATCATGAGAGATCTATCATCAAACTCAAACTGGTTCCTTACGCATGAGCAGAATCATGCAGGGGGCAAAGATACCCAGGCTTGTGTCTGAAACCAGTCCAAATTCTGTAGAGATCTCAGGGAAACAGAACTTGTAATTCCCTCTGAACACAAGTTCAGTCCCTGTGGAAGCCCATGCTACGTACACTTTCCCTTGTGCTCTCCACCTGGTGAGACAGCTCATCTAGTCACTTGAGTTTTTAAATAGGATTCTTTACTGCATGAAAGCAGTTAATTGCTTCAGGATCCTACCTGACTCCTGAAGTCAAGCTCATACAGAGCTGTGCCTAAGCTAATGAATTATGCAAGATACAGGTTTTCACAGAAACTATCACTAAACTGAAGTTTGATATTACATGTTTTGGATGGAAATTTCAACTTTTCAGACTACTGTGAAGGAAAAAAAACATAGAAAATCAAAGGTCAGAGAGGAAAATTAGCTTTAGAGATCAATTATCTCTAGAACTAGGAGACTAATGAACTAACTTCTGGTTCTGTTACAACTTTTTAACGTCTTTGGGAAATAAAATAAGTTTTTCTATACCTCTCTGGTTCTCTGAAACATAGTATGATGACAATTTCTGATGTAGGAAAAAACCCCAAATATAAAAATGTTATGTCTGTGAAGTTTCTCATATTTCAAATAGAATTATAAATATCAGAAGCTGTGCCATAAGCAGGGGTCAAGAGAAACTGGATATAGCTGCTTTCAATGCCTGTCAGTGCAGACTGTACAAAAGGTCATTACAACCTGAGAAGGTGTTCCAAGAATCTTGGCCTTAAAAATATTGAAGTTGCTGACCTTTAGTAGTTGAGCAGAGTGAGCAACATTCACGTTTTGATTTAAGCTTTGAGCATGGAAACAAATGGGTGGTTTTTCCTCAGGTTGCTTGGTTAGACTTTATATGAATACTTCTTAAATACTGGCTTTAGTAAAACATGTACAAGATGCACCTTAACATTTGTACTACTTCCAAGGTGTGACCTTACAAGCAAGTTACCACTAAAGGTTTTCTTGTATTTGGTATTCTTGTATTTGTAGAACAAAAAGCCTACTTAGTATTTTTCAAAGAGCAAACCAGAAGCTTATGTTTGGCCAAACCTAAACACTTAATCTTTATTTCCAGATAACACTCATGATTCACATCATCATCTAAACAACTTGCATTCCATCCCAAGATCTGCACAGATTTTTCCACGTTGTCAACAGAGACCTCTCTACACCCCATTGGGCTCATGGCACACTTGAAAACAAGGTGGGACGGAGGAAAGATCTGGCAGAAAAAAAAAAACCCCAACATATTAAGAAAAGAAAATATATACCTTCTTTGTGGCCCAGGCTCTTCCATGCTACTGTCCCACCTTTGGGACATTAGCAAGCTCAGTTCCATTTCTTCCTTCTCACACTGTGGCTCATTTTCTTCATCATCACTGTTCTGAGAATTTCGCCAGCTTCCAAGAGAACGATGGTGAGAGAGTGTTTTTTGATGTCCCATCTGATATCCATCATTCTCCAATCCAGCCAACAGATCAATCATGGCCTCATCAGCACTACTGCCCACTGCAGAAAAAGCCCATACAAGTAGAATCTGTATTTTGTTCTACTTGTAAATGACTAGTTAAAGTCTACCAGTAAAAAACAAAACCAAACAAAAAAAGCCCCTCACCATTTTAAAATCTACTAGTTTGTTACTAAGGCAAGGCATGCTACAGAAACAGAGCTGTTTTAATATCTTATTTTTTCAAATTTTACTGCATCATTTAGCTCTGTGTCTAAAACTTCGACAACTTTCTGGATTTCTGCCCTACTCTTCTGATTGTACCAGATTTAGTGGACACAATTCTCTCTCTTCACTCTCCTATTACCTCCTCACATTCAGTAAAGCTTCACTCTCCCCTTTAATTTCAGCCTGAGTGCCAGCTTCTGAAGCATCACTACCTTCTCTTGCTCAATAGCTGCATTGGCTTTGTTAGGCACTTTTCTCTGTATCACTTGAGGACTTTCAATCACTGCATCTTGTGAAAAGGGATGATTTTGACCAACTATTTCTCCTTCTGTTCTTACTGTAATGCTCAACTTTGGGTCCCTTTTCATGTCACTATAAGCTGTTCTATTCTCTAAACACTGAAAGTTTACCTGATTTCACTCCTCTCCTTAATTTTATTTTCTTTTATATGACCCAAGTTTAAAGTAATTCATACACTTCCCTTCTCATTTTTTATTTTTGTTTCTTAAAAATACTTCCAAGTCACAAATATTTCTCACTCTCTTCCTACTTATCTAACATCTGACCTCATAACCAATTTATGACCTCCAGTCTACCAGGCATCTTTGTTTCTTCTCTCTCCTTCTCTGGTTGAAGAACTACAATCTCTACTTTCTTTCCTCAGGAAGCATTATATGATTACAAAGATCTTGAGAATTATATAAAATAGATCTCAACATTGGTGAGAAAGGAACTTTTCATATTTTGCAAAGGCTTCACAAGACACCATGCAACCCTTTAAAATAGAAGCACCCCCTTTTATAGAGATCTGAATTAACCCACTCTCAATTATGCTTTCTGTTCTTGGCTCCTTTGCCCTTTGTGAGGCCCATCATTAAACTCCAACATGTTCTTCATGTTAATATGAACCTTGGGGTACAATTCACAGTGAATAGCAGAATTCATGTGCTTCACAGTCCCTGTGGTACTACAACTCTACAGAGGAATAATGAAGACTAGTGCAGGCTATGAAGGAGCATAAGAGACCCAAATATGCAGCATGTCACTCATAGTCACACAAGACAACACAAATTAGTAGCTGCATGACAAGAAGGGAGGAGAGGAAAAAAAGACCAAAAAAAGTCATATAATCTCCATTTGATTCTCTAGTCAATGGAAAAAACCACACCATTTCAACACTTCAATTTGGTTGAGCAATTAAAATGTACAGACATAAGGTATACCCTACATATTACTTCAGCCACTTTTTATCCTCTCAGGTTTGCTCATGTTTGCCAGATCCCACAGAATTTCTTATAGGTCTTTCAATAAATCCAAATCCTTGCCTATAAAACTCCTATAATCAAAATCTTGCCTATTCTCTGCAAAATAAAACAGCACTACAGTCTTAATCTAACTTCATTCACTCCTCCTTTCTTAGCAAAAAAATATTTCAATGGCATTTTGAGTGCATATTGTATTACCCACAGACATATACAAGCACATATCCACACCCTATAGGTATCAAAGAAATGGAGGTTGCTATGGGCTTTAGATACTTCTCCCTGCCCACACCACGTGGTTCTTATTAATGTTATACATTATGTTTACCAAAGAACACACAGAAAGACATACCATGTCTTTTCTATGTGCTTTTCACCTTCTCTAGAGTATTTGAACTATTTCTACCTCACGTGGCTTTTCACTGAAGTTCCTTTCTTGGTTATTTTATTGTTGTTTCCCCCTTTGTGCCACTCACAATTTTACTGCCATGGCTTTTCTCCCCCTCTTAAATATTATGCTTCTTGGTTTTTTTGCCTTCAACGATTCTTGGTATCTACAAATTTTGGGAAATACTCTGCTGCAACTTGCCTCTCAATACCAACCTACTATTGCACAATATCTCCAGACAGCTGAGCTTCTGAAGACAGATCATATGCATGTTTTCTACCTTTACTGTATGAAAGATGCAGTCAGTAACTGCAAGAGTATCATGGGTAGACAGTCAAAATCATCTTCACTTTGCCAGTTTTAGCCTTACAGCCCTAGGAGCATAAGGAAGAGCAATACCCACAGGAGACTGCATTGAGTTGACCTGGAGAGAGGGCAGGGCTTACTGAACCAGTCAAACACAGCAGCCTCTACAATGCAGTCCTGGTGACATTTCTTAGAAAACACAGGGTATGTTTTGCTGGTGGTAGGGTATGTGCATGTGTGAAGTCTTAAACAGTTTGAAAAACTCTTTGAGATCAACTACTTACTTTCTTTCATGATAGGTAGCCTAAGGGAACACAAACACTGTGGAATAAAATAGTCTGGAAGAAAACATATTCCAGTCATACTCACTAAAAACTGTAGTCTGATTCAGTCTTTGAGACAAAGGCTGAAAGCTCTGACTATTCTCCACAATGTTTAAAATTGCTTCTTCATTAATAAGTGCTTCCTCTTCTTTATCAGTATGCATCCTATTGGAGTCTTTAAAAGAAAAAAGAAAAAAAGAGAAAGCATAAAACTTCAGAGTCAGACACATCAATACACTACGAAAGCAAACCACTTTAGAATGGATTTTACTATTCAAGTACATTTCCATTATTTGCTGTTGCAATTTTAGAAAGGTTTACTCTAACAATAATAAAAATAAAAGCAAAGCTACTCTTTGGTTTTTCATAGCTAACAATCACAACCTCCTTGGCTTACTTCTGCTAATAGTATAAACAGCCAAACCATGACATAGATTTATGCCTAAACAATTAGGATATTAAAAAAACTCACCTTTGCTCATCTTTTTATCGTCATGCACTTCTACCATATTAGCTGGTGTACACGGAAAGGCTTCAGGAGAAAGTACCTCAGAATGTAGTGTTAGCTCAGCAGAGAACTCCTCTGATCCATTACTGTAGTCCAATGATCCTGACAACGTTCTAGTTAATTGAAAAGCAAGTTTTAAATGCATATTTAAGGTTTGCATAGAATACTATATTTTATGACAAATGGCTAAACACTTACACAGAGAAGTCATTTTGCTTGAGAATTTCTTTAAGTCTCTTCTGAAAAAATTTTTCACTCTCTGTTGCTGGCACAAATCCACGGTCTTTAAAATTTGAAAAATATTTGTTATTCAGATTTACTTTGACCTCTCAACACAGAGAGCAGCTAAAATTACTGATTTTATTAGGAAAAGGCTCGGAGTTGAAGTGCCTACTAATTTTTAGTGCCAAATCTGAGGGCTGACTTTCAAAGTGTATTAAAAAACTTTAAAATACTTCCCATAATCCCACTGATCTCATTTGCAATTGTGAGAATCAATAGCATTTACAAATCACGATGCAATTACACCAAGGTGAGCATCCAAGCAAAATCAGTGAACAATTTTGAGAAGTCTGGCTTATGCAGTCTGACAAACATTACACAGAAACACAGGAAAAAAGTCAATCAGAAAGTAGTCTGTCTTAGCCAGGAACCTGCCTCCTTCCTTCTTACAATCCTCTGTCTTACTTGCCGAATAGCATTCATATTTTAAAAGACTTATGGCCTAGGTTCTGCAGAGAATAGCCTGTTCATTATGCAATTATGTTGCAGAGCACAGTCCTCCCTGTGTAATGAATTTTACATAAAAATACAGGGATTTGTCTATCCTATTAGAATTTTAATCTAATATCACCTTAGCTGTTATTCTGCAGAAATTAAATGAGACTGCCCTTGTGCATAAACTACAATGGAAAGCTTCAAGATTAAGAGATTTCATTTTGTCGGCATTTAAATGTTTTCCATCACAAAGCATGAAATCTCAACTGCCATTATCATTCATTCTGTCTAGAATGTTCTGCAGATAGCTAAATCATGGTGTTGTTAGGCAAAGTTACACATCTTGCTTTCAAAATTGGCAAACACATACTGGACCATCAGTAAGCCTGCAAGTGAAAAAAAGAGAACATCTAAAAAACCCTCAAACTTGATACACCAATTTAAATTCTGTCCTCTTGCTTGCTTCTCATTCAAAGTTTTGGATTAACAGCTGCACAAATTTTTTTTTTTTTTTTTACCTTGTGACTCAGGTGGCTTAATCTGAGAAGATTCACATTTCTGTCTCCGTCGCTGCTTTTCATCCTCCCATATAGCTTGCAAACCAGGGTTCCTGCCAATCTGGGCTGAAATATGCAATCATACATGAAGGGAAGTCTGCCAAAGTGACAAAGTATTCTTTCCCCAGATTGGATTCTGATACTCTTCTTCATCTCTTCGTCATTCTAGCCTGTTATTTTTTAATTGCCATTCCTGCCTTACTCTAGGATTTGGTATTATGTAAAAGTTAAGGCATAACTTCAGTTGTTTTCTAGATCTCCTATTTGTAATCTAGATCTTTGGCTTTTTCTGGGCTTCCCACCAAGTATGTGTATATATGTATATACAGGTGTACGTACATACATTTGCTTACATATACACATTTCATGTTGGTACTTCCATTACTATTCTTTCTATAGGTCTGAAACCTTCTGTTATGCATCAACAAAAATCTCTTTATATTGCTCTATTTTTATAACCTTTTTTCTTTCAGTAATTATTTTTAAACTTTATAAATCTGGAGATCAAGAATTCACTAACATTGAAATGTGGATTGTGATTTAACTAAGCTGAGTTTTAAAAGAGTGAACTATGACATCATAGGTTCTGTTCTAAAACCATTTTACATGAAAAGTTATTAACACTTCACCTTCAATATCCAGTTGATTCAAAATGTCAGCAGCTACTGCATCCACCTCTAATTCACAGGTACTTTGTGGCTCAACACCTTTCAACATTAAAGAGCTGTGACAACATAAATACCACAGGTTAACTTTATCAATACATTGAGTTTGAAACATGCATCATCATTGTTTTTTAACTAGACTAATATCTAAAATTTTTCAGAGGGAACAGGAGTGACTAACTGAATGCAGAATTATCAGTTCCCATCCTCATCTGCAAGTCTTTAAACTAATGATCATATTCAAATCTAATTAGATAAGAAATCTTTATCTTCAATTTAAAGGGTTTAGATTTTTTTGTAAGGATAAGAGAAAGAGCTGGTAAATAACTCCAAGTACATAAAGCAATTACAATAATGTTCTCCTCCTCAAATATAAGATGAAATGTTTAGAGAACTCAGCCAATAGGACCAGGTGTGTAGGCAGGATCATGCACCCAGAAAACACAGCAGCAAGAATTTTTCTCACATTCACAGTTCAGAGCAACGCAGAACACTTAACAGATATTTTTTTCTGAGTTTTTTTCTTTATTTAGCCTGGTGAATGAGAGCATTAACAACCCAAACACATACTGAACTAAGGATAACTGGCTTGATGAAGACTTTAAATACTAGAAACAGATTCAATGACTGATCACCTTCCTGCTGTGCCTTTTCAGATTGGCAAATGTCAGTAACCTTCCAACTGCTGCTGTCATTGAACAAATTTTAAGTCCCTGGAGGAAGCTAACCAACAGAAATCATCTCCCACATTTGTTGAAAAAGTCTGTTTACCCTTTAAAATTTTTTAGGGCAACACTGAAAATCCACTCCAAGCTCTTCTACTTTCTAGTAGGGCCTGTAGCAATAGGACAAGGGGTAATGGTTTTAAACTGAAAGAGGGTAAATTTAGACTAGACGTAAGGAAGATTTTCTTTTATGATGAGGGTGATGAAATGCTGGAACAGCCTGTCAAAAGAGGTGGGAGAAGTCCCATGTCTGGAAACATTCAGTGCCAGGTTACAGGGCTCTGAGCAACCTAATCTAGTTGAAGGTGTTCCTATTCATTGCAGGGGGGCTGGACTAGATAACATTTAAAGGTCTCTTAGAACCCAAACTATTTCATGATTCTATGCACACTTTTAAAGACAATCCATTGCCATCATGTCCCACTGTTCCCAGTCACACCATCAGCTGAGAAACAAGTCCACAATATACTCAAAATGCATACTTTTCATGTCACTTCATATTCATCACAGGATTCAAACAGAGCTTTGCCTGCACAGTGGGCAATAGGAACTGCAGGCAAGCTAAAACTTGTATTTTGATCCCACAGTAAGAAACAACTGCAGGATCACTGGGAAACAAGACTGAGGGAAGAGGCTTCAAGAATTGTTAGCTCCCTTAACAAAATCGAAACACTCTGGGAACAAGTAAAAAGAATGGTCACTGATATCAGAAATATGGTAAAGACCTGCCTTTGACTTGTCTGGAGGACACAAAATCAAAAACCTGAGCTTCCCACTTCCACTAATTTTCTCTTTTAAAATACAATTAAAAAACCAAAAAACTAGTGGGGGTTGGGGAGAAAGTGAGAAAGAATGAAAGTTCTTGAAAAGTTTTAAGAACAAATGTGTTTTAATGACCTATTTCTGAAGAGTCTGTTTGAAGACTAAAACCATTAACTAGACTTTGTTTTTCCTCTGACAAAGACAGCTTTCTATTGTTTTCCCCTCATGTAGCTAGGATGTTTTGTAAAAAAACCCCAAACCCATGTCTTGGCTTTCCACATCCCCATCAGAGAGTGGCCAGTGATTTGAAAACTGATGAAGACCAAAGATAAAACTGGCTGAGAGCTTTCCCAGTAATCAGATTTTTTACTTACAGGAGACTCTAACATGGATTTCTCATATAAAAATAACACTAAATTCAACATCGTTGAATTTAAAACAAACTGGTAGGTGTTAATGTAACTTAAGTATTTTTCCATAGTAATAGCATAGTAATATTGAAGCATGTTCTTTGTCTGCGATTCATTCAAACAATTTGAGCAACTAGAAGGAAAAGAGTTAGCTCATTTTGCCCAAGCTATAAATCAGATATGAGGAGTCTTTCTGTCAAAAACTACAGTATTTCAATTTACGTGGCACATTATTCAAATTAAAAACATAGAGCTAATAACAGACCTTTTCTGAAACAAATCTAGGATTTATCATCATAGTTGTCATTAACACTTTCATGATGAAGGCAGGGCTGGCAGTCAAAACCGCACATTCATGGAAGCTAATAAAGACACCTGACACACACAGTAAGTTCTTCATTACACTTGAAAAATGTCTTCCCAATACAATGGGTACATGAGCCTGGCATTTAACATCCTTGTCAAGGTGAGCTGCTAGACACTGGCACTAGCTGAAGTCATAGCAGTAGCACTACAAGTCTCTGCAACATTCAGGTTTAGCCACAATGGCCAAGAAATCATTTGTTCCCAGAAATCATTTGTTCCCACTTTAGGAAAAACCTTGAAGGGCATATGAGAGCAGAGCAGCTTTAACTGGTCCTTCTAACATCTTAATTTATGTTGATTAAAACAAAAACATGAGGTGGAGAGGAGAGAGTACAAACTGCCCTGAACATGATTACGTGCTGCTTTGGAAACTGCTTCATCTGAGTATTGGCGACAGCTTGGTCAGCTGTTAGGTTTGGTGCTTTTGCTCACCTAAAACAAATGTGTGCAGCATATACATAAAGTAACCATATTTCCCATTCTCCCTGATCAAGACACCTTTCCTCAGCAGCTACAGCGCTGTTTTTAGCAGGTGAGAAGACAGCATGAAGAAATCAGACACATGTCTAGTCTCCCAGCTGTAGTTAGTTGAAAATATGAACTACTTCATGTCACAAGCAGTAGTAATGCCTTGGAAGATATTCAGAAGTGGCCTGTTTGACACAGATTGCCTTAAACAACAGACTAATCACCTGCCTCACATAGCTTGCACCAGTTCTGCAAAGAGAAATAGTGGTTTAGATCATGCCAAAACCATGATTTGAGAATATCTGTATTAGAACAAGGTTAGAAAAGATGACTTAGCAAGTCCCAGGCAAAGATTTCACATCATCTATGTTTCATTTTTTAAGAAGGAATGTAGAGAGAACTGTTCACATGGTAAAACTTGTAATACAAATACGTGAAAGACAGGGTTAAGTGAGGTGGTGTAGAAGCAAGCCAGCTGCACGAGAATGGAAATTTACTCTCTGAAGAAGCAAGATAAATCAGGGTTGCACAAAACTGATTTGCCATGGCTAGGCTACTTGGGATACTCATACCAGTTAATTTTAAACTGCCTTTTATACCCACACACCAGGTGAAAAACTACAACACAAATCCATTTTATTTTTGTATAAAAAGCTCCAAAGTAAGTTATTTTGAGAACAGAGAAAATGGTCCTTATTTTTGAAGAAAGTAACAGTTTGTTCACACTATCCACTGGGATAAAAACTATAGTTTAGGATGAAACCTGTGCTTGAAGAAACTACCAACATTTGGCTTCTCAGACACTAAGGCAATGAATTAAAGCTACAGTCAACACATTTTAAAAAGTGCTCACTATATACAGCTAGGTAGATTAAAGTCCTCAAAAACCTTGAGGAATAATCAACAAGGTCAGTATCTTAATTCACCAATATTAATGACAGCCTAAGGAAACAAGCTCTGTAATGACCACATCTGAGGTATTTGTAATGTTAAACTGAGCACAAGAGACAGAAACTAACTCCACGGAGAATCTGAAAGATGTTACTCAACTGTGCCAATAAGGACTCTAAAATTTGACATAATTTACACACCCTATTCATGGCAGAAAACGTCCTTATTTTCAGAATGTTCAAGTGACTTAAATAATGCACATATTATATTAAAAAATCAAATAGCTAAATAAAAACATGAATAGGCTGACAAGCGAGAAAAGCAATTATGACAGCCACAAGCCTAGCAAAAATCTGCAATATTACATATCTGCTAGACTGTGCAAAAGTGTTATTTGTCAGATCTTTCCACTTCCATATGAACTAGTGTCTAATAGCAAATCTAGGATTTAAAAAAACAAAGTGTTTCTCAAAAGCATTCTACCAATCATTCTGCTTTTAACACATCATGTCCAAGTGGCAGACTTGACTGGCAGATTACTCCAAGTTTGATGTTTACCAGAAAGTTTCCTCACTGGAACTCATGAAAGTGTTTGGTTATTTATTATAATCAGCTGCCTGAGGTGGATAACAAAATGTGTCTCGTGTCCAGAACTCCTGATGTCAAAAACTGTTGGATAGCACCAGGTTGAGGTGGCTGCTGCCCATTTTAGGGTAGGCTTTGTAGGTTTCAGTGTGATAACACTGCTAAGTATTATACCCAAAAGCCTTACAACATATGGGATTCCTGGGGACTAGAGATTTTTGACATTTGTCTATTTGATAACAGAATCATTCTAGAATTACATGAAAAGAAGTGTCTCTGGCTTATTACAGTGCATTAATCAAAGCAGCAAGTAAATAATCTGGAGATTTGCCAGGAGCAAGACAGGACATGGCTGGGTTAAATGCTGTTCTTGGTAAGTGGCTGAGCAGCAAGGTGCTCTCTAGCATGGGAGTTCAGCCACCAAGAAACTTTGACATAGTTCTCAAACATTTTTTGAAATAAGGAGCCATCACTAGCATTTACTCATGCAAAATGCTGCTCATGTAACACGTGTGACTTTTAAATTGTGCAATTATCTTCCAGGTATCCAGAACTGTATTTCAGCCAAGTCATATACAGTGTTCCAAAGTCAAGAGATGCCCAATCACTGGCACTGCTTGCTTAAACAAGAGAACTTGTTAACTGCCACTTACAGCAAGGACTTGGCAGATACATGTTTGAATATCTCTAAAATGCATTCTTAATGTACACGAAGGATAATGAGTCTGAACAGACATCTCAGTCACTATGAATACAAGACAGGCCTAGAAATTTTGTGGTCGCAAACAACATCTGACTGTCTTTTCCCTTCTTGCTTTTTCTTGACAGGACAGCCAATAACTTAAGCATACAGCTGAAAGGCAGGGAAAGATTTATGCAGTCTTCATATCTGATATAAAGGACAAGCAAAGAACTTAGAAGTTCAGTGATGTTTAGTAGAAACACCAAATGCTACTGAAAACAGCAGTCAAGTGGTGAAATACAATAAGTAAAAAGAATTTGCAAAATAATTCACAAAACGGTTAAATATCTCAATTTGAACTGGACAGAACTTGAAGAAGACTGGATAATAAAGTGAGGATAATAAAGTGAGTGCTGGTATTGCACAGAAACTAGAAATGAATACAGCTCTTGATATGGAAGTTAAGTATGTTGGGAATACAGAACATACTTTGTTAAGGAAACAGAAAGGAAGAAAGGCAGCTTTACAACTACTGAGTAATGCTGTAGACTGCAAAAATAGAAACAGTTGAGTCACAATCATTTTAGGACACAATTTCAAGGGTTTCTGTGGATGGGCATCTCATACTATTTGGGTCACGTTTGCGCTCAGTAAGGTTGATCATGACAATTATAGATCCATTAAACCAAACTAGAAGCAAATTTTCAGAATTTGGAAGGAAATTAAGTAGGAAGGCAATCTGGAAGTGGCACTGCAGTATGTTTGATTACAAGAGCACTGTTTTAAGTTGATGTCTCCCATAAATAATCCAGGAGATATTTTAACAGGCAAATAATTTTGTGTAGATACAGAACAGAGTAAAATTAGGATAGAAAAGTTTAGGTTTGTTGCTTTGCTGTGACATCTGTGTCCTACAGCATGGGGAACAGTCATGCTAGAACACCCTTAATAAAAAAATTGATTTTCTAGACAAAAGAATGTTTAACACAAATGGGAAACAATTTCAATTGAAGAAATCATAAATTAGTTCCTAATTTATTAAAGCATTTTAAGAGCTAACTAAATGTGAAATTCCTCTTGGTTATATAAAAGGGACAGAGCGTCAACGCCAAATGCGTAGAACTGAATAGAGACCAGTTTCTGCGACTGAGTTTACTTCACATCTCATTAATACTTTTGGCAGAAAATGCAGCAGTGTAGTAATGAAATAGGCTGGTAAGGCAAGCCAGTAGACATGCTGGATACATAACCAGATCATAGGACTAGAAAAAAAAAGCAGGATAACTCAGGAGTAGAATAACAGAAACAATGTAATTTTAAAATGGGATGAAAGATCCTACAGGAACTTATAATGGATTCCAAACAGAAGATTCTCAATTGGAAAAAAGAAAGAAGAGAAACATCTTGTACTAATAAATACTAAAATGCTCATAAGCCAAATTGGCATGATAAATGAAACTGTAAAGTGTACCAGGAATTACCATTATCATTGCAAATGGTGTAGAGAGAAATTTGTGCAGCATGTTATGTAGTATTCAGGCTTTATGTTCAAGAAATAAATTCCTGCTGGCAGAACTTCAGCAAATGAATGACAGGGAAATGGACACTCTTGTTTTTTTCCCCATTACTGTTAATGTCCCACTTCTGGAACATTTTTGAATGGGGGAGAAGGACTGGCACGAGTGAGGTGTTGCACCCCTGGCTGTATACATGGAAGCGTGGAAGGAGGAGGAGTGAAGACCTGTAGTTACAGCCACAAGGATGCATCCTTGGCTCCTGCTCTGCTGAGCTTATCCCTCTCTGGTTTTGACAGCCAAGAAGCACTGCTTTGCTTTCTTTTTACTTGCCTTCCCCAGATCTGTGTAAAGTAACTTCAGATAATCCTGGGCTAATTTATGATCCAACTTTTAATGTTTAAGTAAACTGACTTGCAGAACCAAGCCAAATAAAAGTTGAAACGGACTGCGAATGAAATATGCAGTCAAAAAGGACAAGAAACAGCCCAAAAACAACTGCACATAAAGTGACCAGAAGTAAGATGGTCAGATGAATGTTGTTGCAAAATCCCCTAAAGTAGTAATAGAATCAGAAAACCAGACGCAACCAACACAAGCTCATGTTTTTGCATGCTAGAAAAACCTCAAGTATGGTTTAAGGCACACACTTTCTATTGGGGAAGCACATTTTCCCAGTACATAACACTAGCAGGAAGCGTGACTTGCTGAGCCCAATAAGCTCTTCAGAGAAGAATGACAGGAACCACCCAA
Organism: Rhipidura dahli; assembly: GCA_013399225.1. Taxonomy (NCBI): domain Eukaryota; kingdom Metazoa; phylum Chordata; class Aves; order Passeriformes; family Rhipiduridae; genus Rhipidura; species Rhipidura dahli. Next base: position 129,368 of record VXAC01004161.1, on the reverse strand, counting down.
AGAATAAGAAGACTACAAGCAAAAGACTACTGACAAAAGGACCTGCCAAACATTAGCAAATAGCTTAAAGAATGAACTTGCTGTAGATAAACTATATAAATCAAAGTAGCTTCAGATACTGTGAGTTTCTCTCCCCAACTCTGGCCACAAAACCCCCAAAATTGCAGAAATATTCCATTTTCTTATAGAAGTGCCACGATTACAAATTACAAACTGTAGAGTAGGAAATGCCTAGGAAAATGGAAAACATGGGAGACAGACATGAAAATTCTGAACTGAGATTCTTATGTAGCTACCATTTGAAATGGACAAACTGAAATTCACTGATAACATGCTATTCATAAGAGTCATTAAGGTTGGAGAAGTCCTCTAAGATCATCAAGTCCAACTGTTAATCTAGCAGTGATAAACCTTGTCTCCCAAGCACCACATTCATGTATTTTTTGAACACTTGCAGGAGATTCCACCATTTCCTGGGTAGCCTATTCCAGTGCCTGACCACCCTTTCAGTGAAGAAACTAATATTTAGTCTAAGCTTCCCCTGGCACAACTTCAGGCCATTTTATTTTGTCCTCCCACTTGCTACCTGGGAGAAAAGACTGACCCCCACCTGGCTATGCCCTTGTTTCAGGTGGTTGTAGAGAGGAATAAGGCCACCCTGAGCCTCCTTTTCTCCAGGCTAAACAACCCCCGCTCCCTGAACTGCTCCTCCTAGGACTTTTGTTCCAGACTCTTCACCAGCTTTACTGCCCTGCTCTGGACACACTCCAGCCCCTCAATGCCCTTCTTGTACTGAGGGGCCCAAAACTGAACAGAGGGTTTGAGATGTGGCCTCACCAGTAAGGCCACATTAGTTAAGGATGATTACAAAAACTATCTGTGAACTCATGTGGAAATATTCTCTATAGCTATTAAGCTTTGACTCTTCATCAAAGTCATCATTCCAAGCCCTGGAAAGTCAAATTTTGCCCATTATCTCCCAGCTGTATTTTTATAACCATGTAACACAAAGTGTCAGGTGGCCAAAACTATACAAAGAAACTAAATAATGATGATTTGTGTTACATGATCACCTTTTTTTTTTTAACCATGTCAAACATAAAAGGGTCCTTTAAATGAGAGACTGGAACTCTATTACATGCCAGTTGATGTATATAAGAAAATAAGGCATACAACAGAAAAATCTGGGATGCTGACCTTGGTATTTCATCTTCTTCCCATTCAATGAAAGATATGTTGCTTGAATTTTCTGGCAAATGAGTTCTGTGATGTTTACTTACACCTGATGTATCACCTAGGGAAAAAAGTAGAATGAGAAATTAATTCATTTATGTGGCAGTATTTTCTACAAATATCATTATATAACTGCATTTATTATTTAATATTACTAGTCCACCTGCTCCTAAAGAATAAATAGCATTGCATGGTATCATCTTCATCCATTACCTATGCTACTGTATAAATGATCTAATTTTCCAACACGTAGACATATATAAAAAGAAAAATATATTTCCAACATACTGACATTATTAGAATTACATTTGTTGCATTCTAGTCATATCTTAACCTTAACTCAATCTTCTCCTATTTGTGAAAATTTCAAAATAAATCATACAGAGACTGATGTAAACTTCTGAATTTCCTGGGTCCACAGTTCAAATTCCAATGGAAATTAGAAACCAAAGAAAACACTAAATTCTACTTCTACTTTTCCTGTTTCTTTTTTGTGAGCTGAAAGGGAATATACACTACACTCCAGATACAATGTGGAAACCTGCAATGAAGGCAGATGTCTGACCTACAAATAAAGAAAACACTAAGTTTGCTCAGAGGCCTCCGTGTAAGGAAGTGAGCTCCAAAGTCATGCTGGTGAAGTCCTCTCTGAAGAATTCCTACCTCCCTTGAGGTCTCCACCTGAACCCTCAGTCTTCACAGACAGGAAAGACAATATACACAAAATATGACACAAGAAAGAAAAAGGTCCAGGAATGGAGTTGTAGGAAAGTAGAATGGGAGAAGACTGAAGATTACTCAGTCTCCCACTTCTACCTGAAAGACCAGCTTGAACCTTGAATTTTCTCAGCTACATTGGTGTCATGCACTAGCAGCTTTCTGGTATTAAATTTACCTTTTGGCCATAGCAAACACTTCTGCATTTGTTAAAGATACACCAATTAAACAACTCAATTGTCAGAGGTCTTCAGTAATTAAATATTTATTAGAACATGTATTTTTATTCTATAAATTTTTCAATAGTCTTGCCAATGCGAATTCCACTACTTGGAATATTTTGGTTTAGGGTCACGTAGCAAAAAGCCCTAAGTTACTACAGAAGCAACTGGTAGACACCATGCCAAAAGAACCTTGGAAGCTACAAAGAGAAGCAAGCAGGTTTAATTCCATATGTTCCAGACCAAGCTTACTGCACCCAGACCAGTGGCTGCAAACCCTGCCCTTACATGAGACACTTATGTGTCCTGACACAGCACAAAGATGTGGCATGCTGGCAGGGTGAAAAGACACTCTTGTGCTTATGCAGAGCCAGCTCATATTTCAGTCACACCTGTGCTATTACAGTCTATGCACTTCAATGCCCAAGCAGATGTTTCCAGAAAGACAACACAAAATATCTGATCCCGTTTGCACAGATCCAGCTCAAATCCAGCACACCTTACTGTCTGTGCGTTGGGCAGCTAGTCCAGGAAGAAACACAGTCATGTTTTTACTGTGTGGCATATCAGCTAATTCTCCATATTAAAATGTAAGCTGACTATGTCTGGAAACATCTCTTGTTATTTTTCATCTGCAACTTGATTACTTTAAGTTGAAATGGTACTGAATAGTAGTGTGTTTTAAAGGAAAATACATCTCAGACCAGCTATGCAAGATTATAGGCCAACTGGTAAAATGTACACTAATATTTTTTAAATTTATATGCATTTCAAATACCACACCACAGCAGTTTCAGAGCATTATTCCCTTTCTTATTCCCTATGAACCCTGTTTTCATATACTTCTAAAAATTGAGGCTCAAACTCCTGTATCAGTTTGTTTCTTCAGTACAGTTAATCATAGGGATAGGGATTTAAGGACACCTAATATACCCCTTTTCTTGATATTAAGATCTTTTAAGACAGTAGCAACGACATATCAAGGTCTTTCAGAGTCATATTACAGAAGCAGATTCAGCTACTGAAAATAAAAGTTTTGCAATAGTTACAGTGGTATGTGGTGCATGAATGAATGAATAGGCAGCCTTCTTCAGAGCCGATAAAGACAAGGACTTGAGAAAATGAACTGCTGCACCTTCTGGATACAGGCTGATGAAGGCAGAATATTCCTGCTAATATAGATTTGCATGTTGATCTCTCTCAGCCTTCAAAAAGGTCTACTAATCTCAGTGAGAAAAATACCACTAAGAACAGGCTCCTGAGGCTGCTTGCTTACTTTGACAAACAAACATATTAATGGCCAGACTCATTTCTCTATCACCAGCAGCAAGGGAAGCAAGGTAAGTGTTTGCTGCACATCTTTTGGCAATGGCTCTCAGTGCTGTCTAAGAAACAATGCTTGGCCTGGCCTGTGTGACACAGCTGTACCTGACTGAAAGGAATGCAAGCTCCCACAGCACAGAGGCTGAGGAACAGGCAGGTAAAGTGTGTCAGCTGCAAGCAGAGGTTGTGCCTTCTGCACCACTCCAACAGCCTGAGCTCAGAGAGGGCTGCTGTACAAGGACAGGCCTCCTGACAGCAGTGCCTCCGTAAGGCTGCACCAGGGATTTGGCTGCTGTGCCAGGAGCAGTAGACAGCCAGTGATCCTGTGCCTGGGGACTCCAACAGACTGAGGCAAGCTACTGATGCATGTGTGATGTGGAGCCATGCAAAACAGAATGAATCTTCCTAGGAGCACTGCAGCCAGTATCTGAACAAGCCAGGCAAGGTAGTGTCATTTTTTTCCTTTTATTTTATTGGATTCTTCCCTGCAAGAATAGTTAAAGTCCACTGGTCTCAGCCCATGCACCTCTTTCACCCCCTTGATCCCATTCAAGACTTAGGTCTCTCATTCTTAAATAAATGATGAAGGAGAGTATAAATAGCTTATAATTTTCATCTACCATCTGAAAGAGAGAAGAAAAAGAGCTATGGAAAAAGAATGGAAGCAACAATTTGATACAATCACACTGCATGTTTCGAGAAGGCTGATTTGAATATTTCCAAGACTAAAGGCACCTGACTATACCCCGCCAGGACTGAAAATCCTGAAGATGCTCTGTCCACGGCTGAGCTTTTGCCTTCCTACAGTTCTGACACCAGCAAAAAGTGTGGCCTATTGTTGAGCATGAAAAGAGTATCTTCCTTTAAACAAGAATTAGTTATAAAACTCCATGGGCTAATCTACTGTATGAATATACAGGCATAAAAATAAGGAGGAAATTCAGTATGATTATTACTTGGTGTTTTTACAGAAAATTACTTCATCATTCCTTTCAACTTTTGCTTTAGCTGTAGGAACAATTATGATTTAAGTAAACAATACTTATTTTCTTAAATGTAAAGTACCAAATGCACTATGCTTTTCCTACTGTTATTTGTCCTTTATAATGAAGAATTTAAAAGAATTAGGGATGTTCTCACCAAACTTAATTTTTATGTCAGCATGTACATCCAAGATGCCAAACTGATTTTTTAAAATACCTCCTTTGCTCACACACTAGTAATTCAAACTTACCTTAAAGCAAATGACTTTAGCGCAAACACAAGCATTTTAATTAAGAGCATTGATTGCCATCAGAGTAAAATCATTAGCCATAATTTTGTAAAGAGACTACTGCAATAATAACAAGAAAAGAATTTGAATTGATATAAGAATCAAAACCATTAAAAAAACCCCAACAGTATTATTATGCTATCTTTCATGTCAATTCTTCAACTGAATATCAACAATTTTTCATCTAGAAAAGAGGTGTGGTCATTTTGTGAAATGGTCCCAGCTGTGCTGCTCATAGAACACGTTTCTTGATATACAGCATCTCATTTCAGGAAGCAGGTTCGTCCTCAGTCCCCATACAGAGGCATAAAAAGGAAAAAAACTTACATATTGACTTTGTTTTGACACAGAAAGCAAACTTCATGGAAACAACACAATACCCATTCAGCCAAACTACAGCAAAAGCCTGACAGCTAGTGACATCTTGTTCAAAATTGTAGTTTTTAGCCTTCAAAGCAATTATTTGGTCTTAAGAAATAAACACCTTACTTTTTCTCCTTGCCTTTCTGAATTTGACAGCAGCCAGGTTTATTAAATTCATTCCATATAAATTGTAGTCTATAAAGAGTTGGAGGAGGTAGGGAATATGGGCTTCATGAGGCTGGTAAGATTTGTTCATTATGGCTCCACCTTGCAGAAGCTCACAAACTCTAAAAGACAAATTAGGACATAAAAAATTATTTCAGTACAACAATATTGCTATTTGACTTCATCAAAATATAAAATACTTAGACATTTTAAATTTTGCCTTAGTTGTTATTTTAACTTAAGAACGGTGTTTTCACAATAACAGAGGAACAAAAATCATCTCTGCTAATAATGATACAATATTTGGGTATTAGTTACAAAGGAGCCTTGAATCCTTCAGCTTAAAAAACATGACACTCTCTGAAAAAAAACATCCTGCAATATTCTATTCATGAAAGTGATTCAAAAGCCACTATAGGCCATGGAAATCTTTCAACAGAACAACTGTGGCAGGTGTATGCCTACACACCAGTAGTAAGTTTGAAAGCCTCTCTATTTCTCCTTGACATATATACGATACATATGATGTTCTCCATGGCTTTAAAGCTACATATTGCATACTCAGAAGCAGTATTTTAAAACTCTCTAGAAGGACAAATCCTCTCTTTTAAACAGATACACATTAAAAAATAACTGCAAGTATTTGATTAATTATAAACTGGTACAATACGACTATCTCAAATTAACATGCATCTATACAACTAAGAAAAGCACTAAGCATTTCTAAACGCAACAAACTGGGATTAAAAATAAAGTTTTATACAGAAAAAAGAAAGGAATAATTTAAGTGTCAGTCTTTATTTGAATAGGAGCAATTCAAACATGAGAAGCTCCAAATTTTGAAATAACTGTCATGTCATACATTAAGACAGAAATTTAAATCACGCAAAATTTCACTTGCCTAGAAGAAAAATCCAAACAATCCTGTCTTATGATCATGTATTAGACTTTTTACAAAAAGTTACAGTATGTAATAGCACACACTCAAGAGATTTCAGTTTATGCTTGGGAATTAATTCCTTCTTATTTATTCCTGAATTTACTGCAACTACTTTGACAGTAAGATTGAAATCAATGGCACTTTCACATAACAGAACGTTACTCTATTGAGAAATAGAAAACCTGTCTAATAAAAAAAGCTATTCAGTTTTCCTAGTAAATCTTAAATTTAGTAATCACTGCTGGAATTAAAACCTACCAAAATTTACTTCATAATAGATGAAGTGAAGCCATATGAAAGACAGCTACCTTGTTTTCCTTAAGAATTACAGGAAAAGTAACCTGATGCAAATTTGTTTAAGTGTTCAAGAATTACAGTAAACACAAAATAACTAAAGGCAAGTATGTTTTGGTATTGCTTTCCTAACATGCTACTGCTTTAAAAGATTATTGGTGTGTTTAAAATTAGAAATTTTTAAAATGTTTTGAAAACTGTGGGACAGTAATTTTGGAGCTTTTATTTTGTTAAGTTATTGGTGAATCTTGTTTCAAACATTACTTTTTAATTCAAGACATAAGGAAATCAGACAGTTCTTTGTATTTCCACATCCTTACCTTTTCACCATTGCAGGATTGTACAGATAAATCTTCATAAACTGTCTCTCCTTTTCATGGTAACCATAAAAAGGCCTGGAGAGAAAGAAATAAAAGCAAGAAGCTAGCCAGTTATGCTGTGGTATTTATTCAATGACATTTTACTATAAAGAGTATTAAATAAGCATGTCTATCTACCCAGGCAGAGACGAAGATGTATTTCATTTAGGTCTTCCCATTAGCCTCTTATGCAAACAAAAAAAAAAATACCTGAAACACTCTCTTATGTTGCTTTGAGGCAATGAGCAGCTGACTTTCAGTAATGACCGTTCTGAAGTTCTAAGGCAAGAGAGGTGAAAAAGAGGCAGGTTCTCCTAATTTCTACCAGTTCTTTTCTCACTGATTTAACTAAAGATTGTCATCAACAGTTTACTCTGCCCAGTTTTTGCTATGAGAGGAACAGCTATACTACAATTTACTAAGTTCTCACAAGAAGAACAACATCAAGAAATTTGGTAGGTGACCTTCTTTGTTACTGCAAAAACATCAGAAAGTTGTGACTGAAAATAAAAACCAGTTATTGCAGCCACTTTACTCACAATATCTAGAAGCCACCAAGGCTGGGAAGTTCCAAAGCTGGGAACAGAAATATTATCTTCCCACACTTAACAATTAGGAAGAATATATTTCAGAAATGCATGGAAAAAGCAAATAAAACACAGTGCTGCACAACACTGAAAATTAGCATTTACATTGTTTTGAAGATGAAAAATCGAATACATGTATCTAGACTACCTGTGGTCCTCCAGGATATTTTCCTATTATTCATTATGATTTGACTTATTTTTCAGCCCTTGGTTATGCATGTTAAATAAAAATTAACTAACAGAATCCTTAGAATGTTCATTCATTCATGTTAACATTCAATAATAACACATAGTTCAGCAGCAACAGAAAGCTATACCACATAAAACACAACGGTCATCTTGATAGATTAGTAAATGTATGTTTAAAAGACTCCACTTCCTGGCCTGTGCTGCTGGAAGAATCAGACAGATAAACATGACCTGACAGTCTCTGTGGGGGCCATTTTAGATGAACAACATAAAAAAAAGACCACCTAGAATCAGACTCCTGCAAGACATGCCTGGTCTCAGGGAACCTAGAACAACCCAGAGAAGCAGAAAATGCAGCACGGAAAGTACTGCTCTAACAGCAGAGACAGAAAAAGCTAACAAGAACAGATTTTGCAAAATTATACACACTAGGATACAATTTAAGGAAAAATGGTTGTGTCAAGAAGGTTTTTTGGGAAAACCTGTTAACTATGTTTAAGTCAAAGCAAGTGAGAAGAGTTATTTAGAAGTTGCACAGCCCTGTATGAAGACATACATGGGTGGGGGACGAGAAAGGATTAGCACTGCAATCACCAAGTCCAAAGTGCTTCTATGTAGTACAACTGCAAAAAACCATTTTAAAACAGACAACCAAAACTCCTGACAGGTCATACTTACATTCCAGATACTAATGATACTTTGAAAACATGTTGAACAGTAGAGGATGGATTGCCTAAAGCCACATTGAGTGCTCTGTCAATGCTGAACGCCACTTGACGAAGGTAGCATTCTGGATGCTGTCCAAAACCATCATATGGTACATAGAGGTAAGGAAAGATACCATGTAAGTGGAGNAAAAAAAGGTAAACATTTATTTTCTAATGACTTTTTTTTCTTCTTCTAAGTAGTTGGCACATCTGAATTTTTTCATATTATTTTCAGGTTCTGCAGACAGGATACATTTTTGACACAAGTGCAGGTGTGTTTCAAACAAAAGGTACTAACGTAGAGCAGTTCTCACACTTGATTTATTGACAAAACCAATACAGAACAGATGTGGTTATAACATACACATGATTATAGCTGTGTAACAACAGAATTCACTACTAATTGTTTTCTTTATAGTAATAACACAGCATCTCTCTAAGAATAACTTTGCATACTAAACACTTTGAGTAAGCGCTGGATGCTTAAGAGTTTCTCAGTCTTTGTGAAAATTTTTCAGTATCAATCACACAACCTCTCAGATATTAAAAAGAACATTCAGAGCACCTATGAGGCCATTCAATATTCTCATTATTAAGGCATAAGTTGGGATGTGGAAAAAAAACCAGGTGATTTTCAACTTTTAAAATCTGTGGATCCCTGCCTGAGAGATTTCTACTGCATATGCAAATCTCTAGACTTCTAACAACACTCTTACTTCTCAGCATTAGCTTCCGTGAGTCTGCAATAAGAGCAGAGTGAAAGGACACACCATGAAAACCTTTGTGCTAGACCACAGTCTGAGCTTCTCATTCAGACAAGGCAGTACAGGAATATGGACTGGGACCTCCCAAACCCACCATAATTTTGGGGAGACTAGTCTCAACTACAATGCATGTTATCTGTTCTTTTCTCACCACAGTACACCAAAGCATGCATTCACTGGCATTCATTTGCCACCTTTTCAGTCCCCAAAATCATTCATGACTTCTCACTGCCAATGAAAAGCTTTCACAGAAAAATACTTGTAAGCATGTGTTGCTGATTAACAACCACCACCACAATGATAGGCAGCACATATCCCTTTGCATTTTGTTTGGATGAACTCCCTGCATGAGGACAGCAAAACTGGCTGTGCTTTCATCACCCAGGAGATGAATGTTACAAAGAGTGAGCACAACTTTACTGGTTCACAGGAAAAATGAAAAGACTTCCACAAGTCCACTCTTTCAAACTGAGGTTATTTCTCAGCTGGTGGAGCTTGCCTGAAGTATTTACAGTCAATCATATACCAGTGAAGTATACCAGTGAAGACAGCTTAAGTCCATTAAAGCAGAGCAATAACAAGACCTTCAGCCTAGGACTGCCTGCAAATCTTTTGCACCTGTGAAAAGCACACCCAAAAATCCCAGTAACAGCACAGCTTTTTTTTTCTCTTTTTAAAAACTGGGGTCAGATGTATTGTTCTTCAAATTATGCTTAAAAGTAAAATAATTGCTCCAAAAATGGTACTACAAGTCCATTTTCCAAGGTGAATTTTATTCTTCTTGCAAGTCAAGTCCATAAAGTCTCCTCATCAATGCTAAAATACAATCTCTATATGCATTCATAATGTTGAAGTCATCATCTATGAATTCTGCCCATTTCTTTAAAATATTTCAGGAGAGTAAAAGTCTTATTTATGTATCATGTTTTTCAAATAACAATATACTAAGACGAAGGGAAAACTAAAGAAAATAAGAACTACAGGATTGTTTGGAGGTTTTTTTTAATGGCAAAATATAGGACAGTAACAGCTTCATACGGCAGGAAACTTCTTCACTCCTAAGGTGGAAAAAGTCATATATTAGTAGCATGTGAACTGAGAGAGGATTGATTTGTGAAGTGGTAGCAAACCATTTATTTTCTGTCACCAACAAATCTGAGTGTATACTGATGGTTGTACTTAAGATTGGTTTTGAAATAAAGGAGTCCCCCATCCAAATATAATTAACAGAAAATTAATAGTTGTTTAAAGTTCCACAGTTTCTTTATTCAAATTTGGTTGGTTGGTTGATTTTGGGAAGGGTTTGAGTTTGGGGTTTTTTATCATTTTTGTTGCTAAGTTGGAAAGGGTGGGTTGTTGCTGTGTTTTTGTTTTTTTTTTTTTAAATGTATCCCAGGATCATGTTTGGGGGAAATTCAAACTAGTTCATAAAATAATTTGTCTGAATGCCCACTGCAGCGTAAAAAAAAAAGTAAACAAACCAGCTCACTGCAAGCTAAATTTGGTATTGGAATACAGACTGAATTTCTGTATATACAAATGTACATGTCCATCCCCCATGGATTTTATAAATTCAGGTGTCTGCTTCCTAGAGCTTGTCAGTCAGAATCAGTTCTGAACTTACACTTTTTGTTTGCACTACTAGCTATGAACTCCTTTTAAAAGGGTGAGCTTTTTCATATTACAAAAAGTACTTTAGCTTTAATGGCTGTCCAAGTATTGTGAGTTATAGTTAATTTATGTCCCCTTAGAACGCAAAATTGCAGAGCACCAGAATAAACAGAACAGTCTAAACTTACTGTACTTAAATTCATGTTCAAGTTAAGCAGCTATTTAACAGTTCTTGCTGAACTGAAAATGTAATTTCATTGTTGAATAAAAGAGAACATATACAAAGAAAGTTTCCTTCTATTTCCTTCTGTTCCCTTCCCCTGTACTCCCCTTTATGTGCAAAAAACCCCATGAAAAACACTATGGCTTTCAACTAAGCAGAGTCAAATTACTTAACTAACTGAACTCTATGGAAATCTTACAGAACTCACACCCTGAGATGCTTTTAATTTTTGATTCTGCCAAGAAAGCAAACAAGTTACTGCTGATCTAAGACTCCTATTAGGCTAGCAGCTGTCAAGTTATGTGGGTTTACACAGCTGCTTACTTTGATACTTGATGGTGTTGATTTATTTATTGTCATATTTGGTTATACTGCTATTTTTACTTAAAATTGACATTATTACAAGTCTGACCCTTCTACTGTCATTTATTTCCATCATTTAGGTAAAATCATCAAAGTGCACCAAATATCACAGTATTGAGTTTGAAGCCCAGACTCCAGTAATAGCAACCATGGTTTGCTGTAAGCCATTACAAATTCTAGTGGACTCTTTCCAATAGAGCCACAAGGAGAAAAAAGATGTACCCACTGAGGATTTCAGGCTACACAGACCTGCCAATTTACATAAATTAAAAACTTGGCTTGGGAAAAGGTTAATGAGTTTTACGGTTTAAGTATGTTAATCTTATGTTCCTGTTTCTTTTTGGAGATACAGAGAAATTAATTTATACCACTAGAACAGCACTGACTGCTATAGCAGCCCACTTAACAGTGACCAGATGTTGTTATTTTTTATCTATTCATCACTTTCTTCACATCTGTACAATCAATGGAAGTGGTGCTCATCGGCGGATTCTGAATATGACAGCTCTCCTCAGAATTTCTGGATACAAAGTGGCCACTGATGGGACACGCCACTGAAATGTTTCATTCTGTGATCTCTTCATGGACCTAAAAGAATGAGGTCTGCACTGACTGACTTATCTGCACATCAAGCATCTCAGTATGACTCAAGGAGACTCCTAAGTAAATGTACAGACACCTACAAGTCAAGCTGAGGATTAATCATGAGTCTTTACAAGGCACTGAATGAAGTGGTAAATGAAGGAACACAAAAATCACTGCTGTAACATAGAAAAAAGGGCAGTCCACAAAACCTTGAGATATTATGAAATACTCAACTAGCAAACTGGCTATTTTCTCTGAAAAGAAGACACTGCCAACTAAATGCCAATATAGATGAACAGCCATAATATTTCTAATAAATCAATACTTCAAAAATAATACAAATGAAGTATTTTCATACAATACAGAAAGAAAGCCCACCTGCCAAACCCATACTTACGAAAGCAAGTGGCATAAATGAAGTATTAAAAAATAGCATTTTGCATACTTGGAACTCATGAGAGAGAGATTAAGAAATCTGTTATTTTTTCTGGAAGACGGTTGCCATATACATTACGATTAGGAACACATACCAAGCATAATCCTTGAGCTACTCTACAATTTTTATGACTACAAGAAAAATCTGCAGCAACCTTAAGATAGAAAACTTCAATATTATCAGAAGAGAACTGAAACCAGTATGATAATGCAATGCATGGGTGCTCAGTAACTTCTTAGCAAGATACAAGAACTGATGTTTTCTGACCACCAGAATGCTCAGCCATGCAGGATGATCTGGTGGGTAAAAAACTGAGACGCAATCTACACAGAATGGCTGAAGTTGGAAGGGACCTCTGAAAGTTGTCTTGTCCAGCCCCTTTCCCAGGCTTATGAACACCTAATTTCACAGTACAAGTCAGAGAAGATGAGGATTATTATTCAAGTGTCCTCAGAGAAGTGCTTTTTCATCATTTGCCAACAATGACTTTGATTTAAACTTCTAAAAACTTTCCACCGAGATCAAACTGGACAAACTTCTGTACAAAAGAAAAATGTGAAAATTATAAATAAGGAAACTTATTTTATTGTCCAGTTCAGGAATAAAGCCTGAAAAAAAGACAGACAAGGAGCACATGAACACACGTGCATATATTCCAAGAGAAAATAGAAGTCCCTCTGTTCTAGATGGAATTCCACACATACATGACTACCTGCTAGCTGATATTCCATCAAGGGGAGAAGTTCTGCAGACACTGTCTTCATTTATTTCCTCCAGAAGACTTAAAATTTCACGAGAGAACCACCTGAACAAAGCATTGCCTACAGAAGGCAATCAGGTTGGTCAAGCATGATTTACCCTGAGTGAATCCATTCTGAATACTCTAATTTCCAACAATGAATGAGAACATGTTCTACAGTTGTGATACATTTCAATTAACTTTTCATAAATGATACTCAAAGCTGTGTAGCTCCTACCCTGTAATTCTTAATTTAGGAACTGACTACAGAATCCTCACAAACTGAACTCAATACTGGAAACATCCTGAATAGACGTTTTCTTTAGAAAACAAAAACTAAATCTAAATCTAGATAAATATGACTTCAGAAAACAGTTCAATGTTGGTCTACATGCAGACATATTTTGCTGTGATATTTCTGCTACAGAACAAGCTGATCCCATCATAAGAAGCTAAGCAAAGCTATGGGGAACAATGTTGTGGGAGTAAAATGGAGACTACAGCAGCATTGAAAAGCATGGCAAAACCCCGAGGTTTAGGGAATTCAGGCTGGAAATTATTAAAGAGATGCAAAAGATGGAAGGCAAATGGCTTTTTATACACTTGTATTCTATTAGAAGCACTTTAAATGCAGTTTTGTAAAGCGGAAGAACTAATTAAGCACAGACAAGTATTAGAGGAAGAATGCACACAAACACATCAAGCGTCACTACAGGATGCAGAAAAAGCCAAGACAATCATAAGGGATTTCTTTCCTTTAGCAGCAACAGTAAAGCAAAATCATTAGAAATCAAAAGACATGACACAACCATCTTAAAAAGAAAAATGGTATTTTCAGCTAACTGTTGAACCGCTTACATTCAAAAATGCTTGAAAAATGAACTGTGAACAGTGATGCCTACAGAGAATCAGAAAACTAACAATCCTGTTGTGAAAACAATTCTAAAAATGAAAAGTGGAATAATATTAGAATTCAATTTCCAAGTAATTTCTTCATGCAATAAAAGTTCCTGTATCAAAGGCAATCTCACCCACCCTTTCTCCAGGAACAGGCTTCAGAGAGCAACATCAAGTTGTAACAGGAGTACTTAATCTACTCTGTTTGGTAAGTGCAACATGGGCATCTTGTGCACAGTTTAGAGGGTGCTTTAAGTCTAAGCTACGTTGCTCACTGAGGTGGGCTTGTCAAGCCTGTATCACTGATTACTATCAGAACTGAGCTACTGCAAAGGTAAGGACTCCACTGCTCTCTAGTGCTAACACAGCCTGTGAAACTATAGCCACCACTCCATCCTCTGACACAAAGCAAACATACAAAACATGCAATCATACAATAACATACGTGGACTGGTGAAGTAAGGTAGTTGATGAAGACAAATCCCTTTCCTAACAAAACTTGGGAAGATCTTTCCCCCTTAAAACTCTTGCTGAGCCATTCAGAAACATAAGAGTACATGCTTTTAATCTCAAAGAGTTCTTCAATAGTATATTACATTAATGTAACTCCTTCAGCGATGGACATGAATCTTTCAATCTTCTCCCACAGTCATGAAACAAGTCAGCTTTTTCACAAGGACTGAGAAGAAAGGGAGAACTACACACACTGCACTCTCTGATATTAGAGAATATTGGATGACAGAGAAACAAGAATAATGAAATTAGGCCTCGCAGCAGCAAGATATCCTCAAAACATAATCAAGAACAGAGCACAACAACCTTATTTCACATATAATATTTGTGTCAAGGTTTTCAGTTTTTCCCTAGGATGTGAGAAAACACTTATTTCAGTAATACCTCTAAATGGGACCAAAAATTTTTTTCCTTACATTTGTTGGAATCCAAAAGGAGTGCTTGGTTATTTATAATTCTTTAGTCAGTAACTGTTCCTTGCAACATGTAATACCTTTATTCTTATGAAGACAAAAAAACCAAACCCCACTAGGAAATGAGGCCTTTGACTCATTGCAATTAGACTGTTCCTGAGCCTTGATGCAGGGATACTTAGTAAGGAAGAGCTGGGTTTTCTGTCTGTAATTTAAAATTAGAAACCTCTGTATAACTAGATATATATTGGCATGATAACCTGAGCTGTGGGGGGAATCAAAGATCAGAGGAACGTAGATCTCTGGGCAGTATGGAGATTCAAACAACAAGTCCACGAGCATCCTTGAATTTGGTATCTTCCAAAGGACAAATTCCTTTCAAGTTAAGGTAACAACAAATAAAATTATATTTGAAACACTGATTTTTACTGACATCTCAGACTGATATCCATATAATTAATTTGCTCACTGATAGCTTTTTACATCAAACCGAAGTTGTCTTAATCATTTGAAATATTAGGAGATCACGTGGTTCACCAAGTCTTGTCTTCTCCAATCTAGCAAGCAAGGTAATAGTCACACAAAACTGAAGACTATTAGATACTTTGAACTGTGAAGCATCCAAAGAAGAAATAACCTTTGAGACCTCTCAGGCTAGAATTTACCTTGGAAATTACTGCTGATGGCAAGCATCAATTTTAAGTTCCAAAAACAAGGCTACTATCTTTGTCTTACTGAGAATTTTTAATGTATATTTTTTTAGACTAATATGTAAGGGAGGCATTGATTTCTTTTTTAACACGTAAACAAGGAGCAAACCCCAAGAAAAAGCATAAAAGTTGAAACAGTTTATTTACTACATCAACTCAGTGAAAATATTCTGATCATCTCCATAAAACTACCTCCTCCTGACTGGAATTGATTAGGATGGATCTTTTTTGAATTCCTGCTGTGACATTAGAAAACAATCTCAGAAACACCACTGATAAGTCTAACCATTTACAGGATGCAAAGGATCATCAGAAAGGAACATCTATTCTCTACTGTTATCACCAAGCAGAAATAACTGAAATATAACTGAAGATATTTACTGTTATGCAGTCCAACTAAAACCAGGAAAGTCCACAGAAGCAGAAGATAATTTAAAAGAACAAATCTGCAGAAATAATGGAGACCAAAGAAGGTAAGCATCTCAAAAAGCAAATATAAGCTGTGTACAAACCATCTTCAAGCTGATGACTGTGAGTTACAGAAATAGCCATATTATTTTCTTCTTTTCTTAAGACACACAAGATGAGGTCAGGAATTCACTTATTAAGCACCCATCTATAAAATGAACCACATACAAAATATTATTCTTGCTTCCTCTATTGACAGATAACTCATATAAGCAGCTGGTCAATATCAGCAACTATTTCTAGAATGAGTGTCAAAAATCACTATGAATCCAGCTAAAATGAACTAAAACACACAAAGGAGGCAAATGCAGCTGGCCCCAGCTACAAATTCTAGTGATCATCCCAGGCTCTCGGCATTCACAGGCTGGCAGCACAGTCCAAGCTGCTATTCTGGTAAGAAACACAACCACATGAAAGCAACATGGGCAGGCTATGTTAGACCACAGTGACCAAAGCACAGCCAAATAGAAAAGAGTGTATTTACTAGTCCCAGGTAAACTGATGAGGTGTACTTCACCACATCCTGTAAAAGATGAAACAAGTCAGTAGTGAAAAGGGGGAGCAGAGCAGCCACACAGCCTGTGGTTTCCATTTCCCTCAACGACCATTCATTAAAGACTGACTTGCCACACAAATTCTGGTAGATATTTTATTGGTCTTTCTTGGTTCAAGTAACACAAGTCCCAGGTAAATGGAGAACGCTGCACAGCTAGATTTCGTGGTTGTTAAGTGAACTTTCACTTCTGTATGAGGTTCATCTGCCTATTTAAATACTGTGATGTGTATGCATTGCTCCAGCCAAAAGTCATCTCTTTTTCTTGTGTCAGACAAAATAAACTGAAACATTTTTGCTCAACAGCTATTTTCCTGTCAGCTACAGAGCTAGTTAGAGAAAAAGCACCATAAATGATTGCCAAAAATTATTTGTTACTCTAAACTGCAGGCAAAAAAACCCCTGGCCTTGCAGTAAGGTTAACAGTGTTTTCATCAGTATTATCTTTCATAGACACTTTTCAGAAATGTTGACTATAAATTCCTAAACAACACCGAGCTTTTGTAATACTCCCCAAATTACACACTCTAGAGTATATACACTCTCATGAGTCAGATTCATTTATGTTCACAAGCAAATGACATCACATTCTGTTTTCTCTTCCTCTATTCTTCAAACAGCACAAAATAATTCTATAAATCTTTCTTGAAATTTTTGGGTTTGTATTTGCATTAGGATCTCTCACTTGCAGGTAACTGTCATTCAGCCTGCTCCTCGAGCTGATGAAAGCTAGAGAATGTGCTCCACAAATACAAGCACTGCTCTTTTTTTTATTTGCACCCATAAGCAAATTTGCAACACTTGGTACTCCTTATCACACATACCCTTTTATTTCATTAAAGAAATTCCTACCATCTTTCGTATGTTCTAGGTTTATAATTTTTGGACAAGCAGCAACTTCTTAGGAAGTACTTCCTTACTACAGGCACCTCCCAGATTTCTGTGTAAGCTTTGAAATGACTACATGGTGTTTGACAGTAGTAGTCAAATAGGGGACAGAATCTCATGACCCAGGAAATAAGATGTGTTCTTAGTATCTTACTAAACTCTGTGTTCCAGGTTTATGTGGCAAGTGGTTGGCAGAGGAGAGGTTGCTGTGGGAAGAAGCCAGAGGCTGCCCCATGTGGGAAACAACCAGATCCAACAGACATACTGCAGAGCACAGCTGAGTCTCTCAGCCAAGCCAGGGACACTTCTGGGAAAACATGTTTAAGAAAGAGAACACCAAAGCCAGAGGAAAGTGGAGGAGGAACATCTCCAGGGAACAGCAGATATCCCCTGTAGCCCATGGAGGATGCCAGAGTCGAGCACAAGGATATTCCTGAGGGAACTAAAGCCCGTGGAGAGTCCACATCAGAGCAGAGGAAAGATGTGATGAGGAAGAAGGCAGAGAGACACCATTATGTACTGGCTGCAACCCCCCTGCCATTCTCCATGGGAGCTTGCACGGCAGGGGTAGGGTATGGGAGAAATAGAGCTGAGCCTGGCAGAAGGGGGAGGAAAGGTGTGCTGCTTTGTTTCTCACTACCTGAATCAATTTTATTTGTCAATAAATTAGCTATTTTTTCCCAAAAAGAGTTCATTTTGCCTGCAATGGAAATTGGTAAGCAATTTGCCTGTTGTTATCTCAACCTATTATTTTAGTGTTTCTGTTTTTCCTATTTTACCCCCCTGCATTACCAGACTGGAGGTGCTGGGTCAAACAAGCAAGCAGCAGGGTGGGAATTTTGATGTTGGCCAAGGCTGGCTCAGCACAGCCCACTTAACAGACATGATTCTCTGGATGTCAACCTGTTAAACATACTAACTATATCAGACAGTAAAGGTAACAAAGTAAAGCAAGTCTTGGTGTTGGTAGACTCCTACCTGCTACCTTGTGATCTCTAACTGCACCAGGAAACTTCAGAGGGTGTTACAGCTGCAAGTCTCTGCTTTAAACCTTTACTCAGAATAGAAGTTTCAGCCTTCATGATTTAACTTAATAAAAACAATATATAGCCTCAATCACCAAAGTAACAAAACATTTCAATGCAACATTAATATATTTAACCACAAGCTTGCCTAAAATAAAGTAGTCTTATTACCATAGCTTATATTAAATGATGTAATGGTATAAACATGGTCTGTTTGTTGTGTTAATACATAATTAAACAATGTGGGGGACAGAATTATCCTTTACAACAAACCTACTTTAAAACATCAGTGAAAGATATGCCTGTTCACAAGTCTTCCAAAAAAGGTTGCGCATGAAGGTGCAGAACATTCAAGACATTTCCATGTGGGGGAGAAAAACTACAGCAAGCAGACAGAACGATAAAATGCTCTAACCCATTGAAGCTTTTTAAATTGAGATTGCACATACCTCAAATCCTTATTCAAAGTTTTTCCTAAAGATCCTCATGAAAGGATATTTCTAGCAGCTACACAAGGGAAACAATTGTCATCTGGTGACAGCAGCATTTGGTGGGCCATGAATGCCTCCTCAGCCAAACTCAATCCTATAATGCAGTTAGAGAAGGAGCAGCTCCATACATGACTTAGAGAAACCATATACTTGAAAACTGGTGGTCTGAATCCTGATTTATCTAACAGAGTTGTAAATCCTGAGCAATTTTATAGTTTGTATTACACACACCCACAAAAATCTTACCATCCCCTTTTCCTTCGTGTAATTTTTAACCTTCACTCCAATTCAGCAGTTGTTCAATAATTATAGTCAACAGTTACTCAGGATTAACTTGAGAGGTACTGTGCAAGTGCAAAATCAACAGTTTTAAACAGTGAAAACAACTGCAGCATTAGAAAAAAACAGATTATAGCATTTTTCAGTATTTTTAAAAATTGTTTTCCTTCACACTAAAGAGCATGGTATATGGAAATCACACTAAACAGTTTGATCTATAATTTTTATAATTAATAAATTACAAATGTTTTATTTTGCTTGTCAATACATTAGATAGCCTCACTGCTTTTCAGAAGACATGGGAGGGTAAGAAAAAAAATCCTTAAAAACAAAAGTAAATGAAACTAGCTCTTTTTAGACTTTATCAATGGCATTTGAAAAGAATCTACATTTTAGCTTTTTGCCTTCTACTGCTAATATAGTCCTCAGGTGTCTGCCACACCCTCAGCTGTGGGTACTAACAAGCAGAGTCTTTACTGACTTGTTTCAAGGTGAACAAAGACCTTAGCATCCACTAAAGCATGACTGAAGTCAACAGATGCTAAATGCAGGCACAGCATGATGTTCTTTATATGTGATCTTTTTATGCCTTCTTTTATATTTTACAAAATACATAAGTGAATGCTCTTTCAGCAATACAGCTGGTGTTACTCTTTTGTTCTACACATTTTGCAATACTATCAAGTATCTTACTTCCTATTTTAGTTTTTTTTTTGGTGACACACTACTTTCCTTCGTCATCCCGAATTAGGCATCCATCCTCCTCTTTTCATCTTCTGTAAAGTCTAATGTCTTTTGGCAGCACTTGAAGGTTTTCATGGCTATTTGCCTGCTCTAGGCCTTTGTTTCTTTCTGCAAAGAATGCCCAGACTTTGCAGTATTCTTATCTTAGGCTTGTTACCATCATGAATTCAGAACATACACACTGTACCACTTCTTCACGTGATTAGAGCTGCAAAATACTTTTCTGTTTCTGTGCTAGAGCAAAGAAATTTAATCATCTGAGCACTTTCCTGAAAGTATGCACCCAAAGACTGCTTGCCTTGTACAGATTTCATGTGGTTGTCTTGTATTTACTCAATAACCTTCAGAGTGGCTGTAAAGATCGTGAAGACGGGATACTTTACTTGCCAAGGCAAGGTATTTATAGCAATGTCTGCATTCTTTAAGAAATGTTTTGAAGTGTTACTCAGAAGTATCCATTGCAGATGCAGTGTCATCCAGTCCAAATATTCCTATTTTACAAGGTCATCTCACTGGCTATTTTATTTTAAACTGCTGAAATTCTGTGCACAGCACAACTAACTAGTGACTTCCTTTCTGCACTGAAAACAAAGGGACTCCCTCAAAAAATCAGCCAGCAATCTAGTTTCACATTTTAAGCCAATGTTACAAATGTGCTGAAGGATTGCTTAATACCAATCTCTCCATTGCTCTGTTCAGATCTGAATTCTCTCTTATCACCATTTATATCCCTTTCCCCATACCTATGCCAGCAGTGTCACAGAATCACAGAATTAATTAGTTTGGAAAAGACCTCCTAGATTAAGTCCAACATTGGACCAAACACCACTGTGTCAACTAAACCACAGCACTGAGTGCCACATCCAGTCTTTCCACAAACACCTCCAGGGACAGTGACTCCACCACCTCCCTGGGCAGCCCATTCCAATGCCCAAACACCCCCCTTCTGTAAAGAAATTTCCTCCTCATGTTCAACCTAAACCTCCCAA
The DNA here is from genome assembly GCA_013399225.1 of Rhipidura dahli. NCBI lineage: Eukaryota > Metazoa > Chordata > Aves > Passeriformes > Rhipiduridae > Rhipidura > Rhipidura dahli. Next base: position 108,306 of record VXAC01004161.1, on the reverse strand, counting down.
AGTGCAGCTTAAGACTATGTCCTCTGTGACTGATATACTACACACTACAAGTTTTCAACAAAAATAAAAATAATACCTGAGCAATAATGGGATTTTTGCTATGGTTTTGTCTAATAGCATTAATAAAATATGCATCAATAGCAAAAGAGCTGCATTAAAATACAAAGATTCCCCCTCCCCAGGTTCTCAGTAGCCCTACTGCTACTATCCAGAGAGCACAGAAAACAAACAAAAAACCAGATAAAACTCCCTAAAAACCACGACCACAACATAATCCAACCAAAAAAAAAGTACACTGCATGAGCAGGGGGAGCAAAAAGACAGAGAGATTAAAAAAAACACAGAGTGGGAGGTGTTGGTGTGGGGGGAGAACAAGGCCAATCTATTGACAGAATTCTTAGTATGTGCCAGAACAAAGTCAAGCCCTTGACTCCTCACATATATTATTAGTGTATTTGTACAACTGATAGTGACTCTCTCACAAAACCTTAGCTGCACATGATACAGAGGAAAGACCTGGAATCTGCAAGTCAGAACAACATGATGAATGATTTACTTGCATAATGCATATCTCATCTGTCATAGTAGTTAGAAATTTATGCCAATGAAGCAGACACCAATGCATACAGAAAGATTCATCATCAAGGCAGATGAGTATCACTGTAGTAAACAGCATTCCCACCTTTCCCTCAGAATTTTTATTATGATGCTGAGTAAGTCATATGTTAAAAAGGCAGAGGGGGCCTTTATTACATTGAGACAGTTAAAATGGTTTATAAAACAGCAAAGTAGTTCCAGGCTTAATTAAATCATTAAGCACTGTAATGTTACAGAAACTTAAACCATAATACTTTCTGTTGAAACCCCACAAAAGCTTAAAAAAATTAGTATTTTTATTTTGTAATCTCAGTTCTTCATATACAAGTTACTGTCATTACCACAGTTCTGACTTGCAGATAACTTCACAAAAAATTATAAACACATCAATATTACAAGAAAAAAACACTCTCAGTGTGAATGTTTTATTTGGATTAAGTTTTTGACTGTGGATGATAAAAATGGTTATACCTACACACTGAATAATTGGTTAGAGTCACTAAGCACCTTGAGCTAATTGCTACGGAAAATGAGAAAATATAGTGTTTTATCATGTTATTGAAAATCATCCTAAGATTTCACACAAGATGAAAGTGTCAATTGATTGAAGTTCAAGGTTGCTGCTAAGTCACAAAATTCCTACAGAAAACTGCAATATATTACCAGAAGATACAGAACTAAAAACACACTAATGGTATCACAACGCATAGGCTTTGCTGTTATAAGAATAACATCAGCTCCTACTTATCAATTCTGAGAACAACTGTCTACCAAACACAAACTGACCGACATTTGGCCTCAGCACAAGTGACATCTATCACACTATTTCATCTTCTCAATCAAGATCAGTCCAGGCCAAAGAGAGCAAACCTGGTAAATAAACCACCTTTGGTTCAGCTGCTCCTGTATGCTGTCCTTTGTGATGAATATATACTTTCTCATTTAATTCCAGCTCTGTAACAGCAACAACTGCATGGGTCACCTTGTGGCTAGAATGAATAATGTACTAGATTCCTCATGAACTTTAATCTAAAACTAGTTTTATGACAGTACTGCATGTTCAGCATCTGCACACATCAACTTCAGCAAGTGTATCAAAAGGTGAAATGATGAGTAGAGTTTGGTTGCAAATAGTACAGCTGAAGCACTAAAGACTTACTTCTCATACCAGCACATGAGAAACTACATTATAAAGGTGCATGGATTAATTTGAGTTAGAGGCAAAGTACTTGCTTACTAGTCTTTTTTCCTCTAACATTAAATGTCAATTTTATTTAATTATTACTTATGAATTAATGTTGAAATATAGGCATGCTTTAAGTTACTACATTTTAAAGTAAATTTTTAAAATATATATATTAAAGCATATGTAACTGTCCATTTAGATCTTTGAGTTTTCAGATTACAGTGAACTGAATGGAAAACATTTCGACGTTTAGATACCATCTTCTTTCCCCTCACCCATTTTAACCTTAACAATACTTAGGAAGAAGTGAAATAACACACAATTTTACAACCCTGGAAACTTGCTATACATGTTCCTCAGTTTTTAATTTTTGTCCTTTTATTTCTCTAAGAAAGGTAAGGGAAAGGAAAAAAACAACAAAATACAGCATAAGGAAACAAACAAAAAAACCCAATCTCAAAATCTCCTTTGTACTCCAAGCATTTCAATACAAAAACATCTTCTAGGTGTTTACACAGAGAGAAATAACACTGAGAGATCATTCTTTAGAAAAAGCAATTTGGCTGTACACTAGAGACAAAATCAGATGAAAACTAAGCTCTCTAGGTCATCTGGTCTTGCTCTTGCTCTCCATTCCTCTTTTGAGACTGAACAAGACTGGAAACTAGGAACTGAGCTGGAACCTGGCTAAGAACTCACCCGGCAAAACGATTACCCTTTCAACACATATCAGTTCCCCAAGTTCACAATATCTTCACAACTTAGTGTGACAGTACACAAAGACACAAAACCATGCAGGGCAGCTGTGCACAGTTCTTGCTTCATACACTATCAGTGTCAGCTAATAGACAGCACATGCAGTATTCTAAACCATAATCTAATTGTTAGCTACTTTAAAAGCAAAGGGGAAAAAATCCTGTACTGCCACACTTAAAAATGGGAAGGAATGGTTGGTACACACATATAGCTTTTATGTTGTGCCCCTTCCACAGAGAGATAAAAAGCAGTTATTTTCTGCAAATACAAGAAAATATCAGTAAACTAACTGCTCTAATGTATTTAAGCAAATAACATCTCTAAATGCTTCTTACTTCTAAAGCAAGCTGGACAAACAGTATTTCACAGTATTTTTGGCAAACTAGACTGAGAAGGCAAGTAACTTCCAAAGACTAATAAAACAGAAAAGGATTTGTTCTACATTTTCAAGACACAAATCCTATTATTCTTATCACTTGTAAACCACATAAGATGACTTGAGTTTCTTGTAGAGAAAAAGAACTAATTAATCCAGAGTGTAAAGCAAATTAAGTATTTCTAAAACTAGAGCACTTATATTAATGTTACTACAACTGGATCAGAGTTAGGACAGTGGCTATTGAATGGTGAAAGTCACATTTCTGCCCTTTTTCACATTAAAAAGAAAAAAAGGTGATGGTGGTGTTGTTCACAATCAAGAAATGTGCCAGTAAAGCTTTATATACTTTGCAGTTGTTTGCTGGACAACATAAATGGGGAGAATGAGAGACCAGTGTGAAATCATGTGTTCACACTGTAAGGCTGTGGGATCACAATACATAAGAAATGAACAAAATTGGTATGTTCAATGAACAAATTTGAAGTGCACTGTTTTAAGACATAGCTACTGGTCAGAAGACAGCTGTGATTCCCAAACTGATTAAAACAATTACAGAGAATGAAAACATGACAGTGCCATACACCAATAAATTGTCTTTCCACCACAAGTGAACCAATGCCAGTTTTGGTAATATCACTTACAAATAAATATCTACATAGGGAAAAAAAATATGCATGAAAGTTCACAGAGTAATCATAGCAGAAGAAATTGGCTCAGCATTGGAGATTCAAACAAATCTGAACAAAGTTACTGTGTCAGAATTATGATTTATCAAATCACTTAAAAACAGTGGAACAAAGGCAGTCTAACTGGAATACACCCAATACAGGATTCAAGACACATCCACCACAATCTGTAGTTAGGCTTTCAAAAGAATGCAAATTTACTTAAACGTTCAGAAAGAAGTAAGACTATTGTTAAGAAAACTTTTAAGAAGTACTGATGATAGAAATCAACACTGTGGTTTGCCGTGTGACCAGGTTTACATTTTTGCTCCAGAAAAGTTTGAGGTTAACCGACTAATAATTAACATCTGCATCAACTGGAAGATATATAGCTCTAGGGATGTGTATTATGAAACAGGCTATTTTCTAAAGTACCTTTATTCTAGTTTTAAAAAGTGCTTAAAAGTCCAATTTGTAGCTCATTGCTTATAAAAAACTTGTGCAGACAAGCCCCCTGTGTACACTATAAATGTGAATAAAGTAACTTTCCTTTTTGTAATGGAAACACATATAATAAGGGACTGTCTAACTTCAAATAGAGCTAATACAGTCAAAATTATTTTTAAAACTTTCCTAGTCCCAAGTAAATTATTTTAGCAAAAGTAGAATCACTGCAAAAATAAGCAGACTCAAGACAATACATGGATAAAATTACTACTCTTCACGTAGTTATCACACCATGTTTAAACAACATGATCTGTCTTGTTACCTGCCTGTCTTTTTGGGTTCATGAATACTGCCTATGTGTGTGAGGCTCTTTATTTGCAGTTCCCTGTCTTGACTCATTTCACCATATGTGTACTTCAATCCAAAACTTGTATCACATACTCTGTGGTACCACTGACTCCATAAAGATGCCTCTGTACTGCTGTTCCCTGAAGGAAGGGAGGGGGGAAAAAAGATGTAATTTATTTCCAGGTGTCTAATTGTCAGAAGAACAGATCTACTATGAATCAGATGGATCTTTTTTCTTGGTCCAGAGACCCACCTTTTTTTTTTAAGCATGAGATTCATGCAGTCCAATGAGTTAAGCATCATACTGCTTCAAAGGGGACTAGGGATAGATTAGACCACTTCATCCTACTTTAAGACAGCAGTTTTATAGACAACACCTCTATAGTGTTTCAGGGGCACAAACAGCTACTTCCAGAAACAGCAAGAAAGCAAAAAAGCTATTCCCTGCCATGTAAATTTAAAACTACATTTTACAGGGGCATGTTACATGCACTCAAATTTGAAAGAGTTGAAAGAAATTTCAAGCTGTCACCACAAGATGCATTTTCTAAGAAACTTCCAATATTTTCTACCATGTTCTAAGTGTTTCCTTACTTTTTACTTCTGCATTGTAGCTACCAGATAAATTAGGTTTCTTCCTATTACCATCCAAGCTGAAACTTTACAGCAATGTGTAACACAAAACAGAAAAGCACAAAAACGCCATAAAAGCACACAGAGAATCACATCTTTGTGATGGCTGTGAAATTTTAAATTAAATTATACATGTCACTGCCTTTCTTAAGCAGAAGACTGGTCAATGGATATCACTTCCTTAAAGTCTTGTTAGGAGCATGTTCTGCTTACAGAATCAAAGCCATAATGATGTTAAATCAGAAATGCCAAATGCAACTTACATTGCCAAGCAAATAATACTGATTCTATGCTACTAAGCTTTATGAGAAATACAGTGCAGAGTGCTTGACGGTTTGCCAGTAAAAGGTATAAAGTCCTCTCAACTAAGCCCATAGCTGCACTTGTCAGAAAGTAGTGATCTTCTGAAAAATACTTTCTTCCTTTCTTAGTTCTCCTTGAAACTGAGTTTCAACCAGGACAATATTCACTCAAGCTGGAGTGTATACTCTGTGATGGACGTAAATGAGTATTACTGAATTCAGTGAATATTCAGTGAAGGACTTCCAGTAAAAGAAGCCCATCTACTTCCAGCAAATGGAGAGACCCAATCCTTCTGTGACTGGTGAGGATACTGCATTAAATGTGATGATGTCAGCTGCTCCTTGTACAACAACAATTATCTCTCCATTCCACTTGAAAATTCTCCAGTGATTCATTCTGACTTGTATTTCATCAACATGGGTTGTGCAAAGTACGACTGAGTAAGAAATCTCTGAGGAGCTGCTTTCAGTGGATGGATCTGACTATTTGGAAACATTTGTTTTCAAAACAATACTGACCCATATTTTGCAATGAGCTCTCACGCTCTCAGAAAGAGACGAGAGCAATGGCAATGCCAGGAAGGTCTCCCAATGCCATAAATCAAATCAATACCAGTGAAATACTTGTTTTGCCATAAATAAATCAATCTGTTTAGAAATACAGATAACTGCTTCGAAGAATATTGTATTGATCAGTACACTTGATGTTGAAGTGCTTAACACTAACAGGAGCAAAAATACAATTGCTTTAGAAAAGAACAACAGAAACTTTCAATTTTTATTTCACACAGTACAGAAGCAAACCACATCTGGCCTAATGCTGGGCTCTCCTGAAGCTGCTCTTTACAGTGTTACTTTTTATATGCTAGAAAGAGGTTTGAATAAAAATAGGCTGCGCTTGCCAAACTACACTCGTGTTTACTACAATAGTGGCTTTATTAGGTTGATGCACTTGCCTCATCTTTCAGTAGATCTAAAAAGATCAAGCACTACCTGAAAAGGTGTCTTGTGTGTCATTTACAACCTTCTGGGGAAGAGTTTCCTCACATAAAGGAAAAAAGGAAATAGCATCTGCCAAAATACAATAAGCATCAGAAATGTTTAACAATAATGGATAAATAGTAAAGGCCAATGACCCTATGAATCCAAACACTTCGCCTTTGCAAGTGGCCAAAATGCTACTATACACAGCTTATTGTGTTTGAAAGGGAGAAAGAATCAAGGAACAAATAAATTCTAGACACATCACATTTATTTTATAAGGTATGCATTTACTACAGGATTCTCCCTTAGAACCAGAAAGAGCAGACAGCAGGTAGAAGCCACTTGCCCTTTATGCCCTGAGCTACCATGTGTGAGAGCACTCAGTATTGGCACTGTCTCTTAAGGTCTTCATTTCAGAAGAATCGAATCCTGCACATGCTGAATTATTAATCAGATACATTTCTAAGGACAAACACATCTCAAAAACTGGTTTATCAAGCTAAAATTTACTCAAATTATGCATTTAACAGCTGCTTTTGGAAGACGACAAAGGCCTCTGCTCTATGACACTCATCTCCCTCTCCCATAGAAAGAAATGGCAGAGACAGACCCTGGTTATCCACAGACACATTTAATGGAAAAGTTACATTTAGTTTCAAAGTCTGATTCCGTTGTGAATCAGTGACACCAGCTGAAGGCACTGTAACGGATTGCTCAAATGCTTTGAAAGCACAGGCAAGATGTTTTGCCTGTCATCCCTGGAAGTATGAGCACATGCACAAGTTACAGCAGGTTGAACCAGCACATAAATTTACAGCATATCAGCTGCTCTTGCTATGACAGTTTGCATAGCTGTTACTAGAGGGTAGCACCATTGAAGTGGTGCTGCAAAGCTAGTGAGTTCTCTCATGAGCTCCAAGATAGAGAAAGCACAATCCTACCCACTGGAGATTTTATCTAAATCCCCAGTATTTGGGGTCAGCTGTTTACATACAGCTCAGATCTGCACAGGCCAGTAAGCTCTGAAGTAATACAAGGAGCCTAAGGGGGAGCAGGAACTCAAATCTTTCTACTTCACACACCTCTAGTTTGTACTCCACATTGCTGAGACTGACCTACAAACAGTACCTCCCAACCAGAAGCAGCCCTGCACTGATAAAAGCATAGAATCATATTGATGCAGTGGACTGATACTTAATGTACTTTTTTTTTCCCCTAGTTATGGGGGAAGACTTCTTCAATTTGTCTGTATTCCAGGACATAACAGACCTGGTTGTCCAGTAGCTTACATGACAAAAGCAGCCATTCTAGAAAGATCTGTATCTAGCTTTAGGAGATGGCTACCACTTTCTTCTAACAGGCATCTCAAAAGTTGTTAAATTCCTCTCTCTAGAATTCTTTATTGCTTATGTATTTGTTTGAATTTGACTAACCTAAATTTCAGGTATTTGGGTTTTTTGTGTAGTTTTCTTACTAAACTAGAACTTCTCAGCACTTCTTCCCAAGCCCCTGATACAATCTAATAAAAATGTATCTTAATATCCTCTAGAGGAGGAAAAAAATGTTTGAGCACTCCTCTAAGCCTCCTGTATTTTTCCTACATAATTTAAAATACATTGGCACAGAGTCACATTGCTTAGCACAGTTAACATCTGTTTCACAAACGCTACTACCTTCAACCTCTCTGGCATTCTGCTGTAACCAAAATTGACATTAGCCCTTTCAGCATCATACCAATATTCATTCAGCCACTTGTCTGCAATGACCTGAACTCTTTTCACAGTCACAGTGCTCTATACAATGGAGTTTGTTTACAATCTTTGTTCTTACATACAACCCCACACTTTGTCTAAACGCTCAAAGTCTACCAAGTTTCTCACTTCTACACTTCAACACTCACTTCTACCAAGTGATCTACGTAACTATGTATGACTGCTACTATTCTTTGTCTTTCTTGAGTTCTATGAACATACACGTTACTTACACAAACTAATAACATAGTCAACTTGCACTAAAATAGTTTATTATAAATAAGTATTATAATCAGTAGCTTTTTGTGAAATATTTATGCTCCTTAAAGGGATGAAGCTCCCAACGTTATTAAACTTTTCTAAAGATGAAGCTCCAGCTCTTAACTCTGCAAGCACATATAATTCAAAGCAAATGAAAGCATATGGCATCAGGTGATACAGTTACCAGTCAACTTCTACCTTGAATTTTACACTGCAATGAGTATTAAAATAAAAAATTCTCAAGCAGCTCTCCTGTGTCCTCTACTCTCAATAAATTACTTTAATTACTTTTACTACAGTTAGAAGGGACGTTGTTGTTCAACAGGCCAGAAAGAGCCAGTATGCTTGTACTTCACGGCATACAGCTAAGGAGCAATAAATTAAACAAGCAGTACAAGAATAAAAACATAAAAATGCATCAACAAGCATACCAAAAACGTGCAAAAACATGCAAGAGTATTTTTACCATAAAGCTCAAAACCAGTCCAAATGAAAACAAGATACACTGTACATTAAAAGCACAGTAACATTTCTAATTACATACATTTCATCTATATATATAGTAGTTAGAGCATGTGGGTGTGTTTGTTCAAATAATGAGAACTCTGGTTGAAATATCTGTATTCTAAAATTTTACTTGTGGGACTAAAAAGCTCTGTCAAACTCAGATTTATTTATTTACCTTTCTTTTCATTTCCTTTTCACTTGTGTTGCAGTATTCCTAGTTTAAAACCCTTTGGTACTCATTTTGACCACCAAAGCTGACAATTTAAATCATCTGAAGGGATACTCTGCATCAAATGCAACCTAATCTGAACTATGCAAATTTTACTAAGGGTTGGCTGTTTGCCTTTGTTCCATGATTGAAGATTTAATCACTTAGTCACTAAATATCGTGTCTTTCCTGAAACTCAGTTTTTAGAAGTCTGTAGAGCTTCATCATGAGCAAATGGAGTGCATCTCTGTTACCTGTACTGAGCTTCTCTCTTATATTACCTCGATGAAATCATGCTCCTTTGTCCAAATAGCTATAACATTTCCATTTTTAGGGAATCACAAATTGTATGTCAGTGTGTGGTGGTTTGATCCTGTCTGGGTGCCAGATGCCCCATCAAAGCCACTCTGTCACTCCCATCCTCAAATGGACAGGGGAGAGAGAATTTAACAAACGCCCATGAGTTCAGGACAGGGAGAGATCACTCAAAAATTCTCATCACAGGCAAAACAGACTCAACTTGGTGAAATTAACTGAATTTATTATTAATCAGATCACGGTAGGATAATGAGAAAAAAAACCTTTTTACAGAGGTTTATGATTGCTGCAAGCCACTAACATTATTTCACTTAAAAGCTTTTAAATGTTAAGGAAACCATGTCCAAATGCAAGGTATTAGAAGATAACCAAACCATGGAAATGGAAAATTAAGTGACGTAGAACTACAAAGTTTTTCTAAAAACACCTTGTGACAGAGACCACCTCTCTCAAGTAGGTGCAGAACAAATATCTTAGGTTTGGTCAAATTGATACATATAGATGATATTCCTTCAGAACTTAGGAAAAGCTCCATAAATAAATACCACATAGAAATGACTTAAGTATTCTTTCTTTTAATTGAAAACAATACAATGAGACAAAATATTTCAACAAAACAAAGAAGAAAATCTGAAAAACAAGCTAGTTGAATAAACCCATTTTTAACACAGGTATAGTAAATGCAATTCTTCTGTCTTATAACAGATTGGCAGAACAGCTGAGGTTGGGAGGCACCTCCGGATACCATCTAGTCCAATCTCCCTGCTCAAAGCAGAGTCATCTAAAGCAGGTGGTCTATGACAATGTCTAGTACTTTAGTTAAGGAGATTTTTTTCTTCATTTTACTCCAGTTTCTACACAAACGTATTTTAACAAATGTTTAAGCCATCCAATCACAACCACAGTTAGCCTTAAGCCCAAGAAAAAATGAAACATAAGAAAAAGCAGCGGGGTGGTTTTTCTTCAAGAAAAGAAATATAATTAATTATCATGTGTATGAAGTATCCTGATTTGACATTAATTACACTGGCAAGTCTAAAGTTTTACAAAACTTGTTTCAGAAAAGAGATTCTAAATCTTAACGTTTGCTGCTGTTCAGTTTAACATCCATGTATGTATACTCTTTTATCATTTTATTGATTATCAGCTTGTCTGGGCTCTACATTATTCAGAATACAGTAACATGCACATAAATATGGTATTACTTTCTAGAGCTCAATGAACAATCTAACAGTAAAGTACTCTGACATTCTGGACCAACACCTCTGGCACTCAGATTGGCATAGCTTTAAGAGATATTGTGTCAGGCTCTTTGACAGCTCAAGCACACATTACACTGACTTAGTTTTGGTGTCGAATATTTCCTTGTAACTACATCTACAGAACTGGTTCTCATTTGAAAACAAAGTCAAAATGACAAATCAAAAAACAAGGCCCATGAGGTTTTCTTCTATGTCCCCTGGAATCACTGCTATAATTCTTATTAGTCTGACTTTGCAAAAAAAAAAATCTGCTTAAATTGGGGATGGCAAGGAATAGCACTTATTATACAAAATTGTATACAAAGTTCCACTAACAGAACTTTATTGATTCAGGTTTTGAAAATTTGTCTACTAATTACCATGTTTAGAGAAAGGTATCAAATACCTATAAAAGCTTAATATAAAAATTTCAAATCTTACTATATTAAGCTTTTGAGTTGAATGGATCATCAAAAGCAACAGGAATGTTTAAAGAACACAAAGAACTTCCATTTCCAATGCAGTGAGAAAATCACTGTCCAGTTGCATCAAAGTGAATCCTCAGTTCTGATCTGTAATCTGTTTAAAACCTGCATATTTTAGTAATAGGATGGAGGCCATATATATTTAAGACACCCAGAGGACTTAATCAAGCTCCTCAGTAGAACTGGTTACTGAATAGCAACAACCAAATACAGACATCTCACTGAACGGTCCTTTAATTAACTGAAGGTCCACATGGACTAAGGGTTTTCATACAGAAGCAGGGCTACTATACATACGAAAAAACCAAAACAACAAAAAGCATGCTGGAAAGTTTAGGACTAAATGTTAGCTAAAAGGGGGAGCAATGTGGATGGGACAGAACTCTCAGGATACTGTACATTTAGTAAGTAAATGGCATAAAGCCTCCTTTACCACACTAACAGGTAGAACTTTCAAGTAACACTACAGATTAGCTATGAAAGGTAATTTTATGTGTTTTTAATATAATTTTTGATTAAACTATTAAACCTTTGAAACCAGCTTATTCCACAGAACTTGGCTGTCTGTAGTGGATTCATTGCTTTTTACCCAAGAACTTACAGAAACAAGCATTTCTGTTTGTTTCAGCTGGTGGCAGAATACACACATGGTAACCTTCTCGAACCAGTTTTCTCATGCTACAACTACTGGAATAGTAGAAGTTAGCCATAAAAGAAAACAAAGAGAACTAGAAGCTACTGAACATATTTTTGTTTTCATTGTCAGAGAAGCAATAGTCTTAATCTAAATTTCAAAAGAGCTTTCACTTTATTCACATGTGCTTAGATGCCCTAGCAGCTGCTTATCCCATGGAGAACAGAAAGATTGGCAACCAAATCTGAAAACCCAGGTTCACCTTTGTAAAACACCATTCAGCGACTCTGTATCTTCAGTACTCTTTGTTCATCCATGTATCTCTAGTGGTATGTTTTACTTTTCATGCTGGGATCCTCTAAGAGCATTTACCAGCGCATACTGTCAGCTTACATGCCCTCTGAGAACAACTGCAGCCAGAGGACTGGAGGACTAGAAGCCCCAAAAATAATTTTAGCTGCATAGTCACAACAAGCTTGAGTAAGAAATGTGCTTGATTTCCAATCTGTGATTTTTCCTGAAGTCAGTAAGCTTGACCAAATCTGAAAGCACAGGCAAGTTGTTACAGTAAAACTATATGACACACTTTTGGAGAAGAACCAAAGCAGCACTACTGCTAATTGCTTAGTGAAGACACCTTAAATGAACACTTAAGAGTCCTCCTCAGAAGCAACTATTTACGTTTCCAAGATTTGAAAAGAAAGACCATGTTCCTGAAGCCATGCCACAGCTTCACACTAATGATATTGTATCAGGAGACAGATGAAGAAGCTTATACAAGTTCAGAAGTACACAGAGAAATCACAGCTCTAGTTTATTTTGTCTCTGAGATCTGTTGGACAGTTAACTCACAGTCTATAAAGATTACTGATTAGTAAATGGTTTTAGACTGTTGGAAGTATAAAGTTGCCATCATCTCTTGTTCCTTTAAAAAAGAAGTAAAGCATTTCTCTGGATGTACAGTTTTGTAAAGCAATGAGAGCACTACTTAATTAGAGGCCCTAGCTCAAGTCTAGAAAAATCTCTTGAGAACATCAGTATCATGGAACAGAAATATTCCTATTCTCACATTTCAGATTGGGAAGTATTTGCGTTTTATTTCCAATGCTAATGGTTTCACTTCTATTCTGGACAATTATATTTATTTTGCTGTCCCAGCTCCCGTTTTTTTTGAGAGAAAGGTTTAATTAATTCCTTTGAACAAAATGATTAAATTATTAATAATAAGTTTAAGAAACCACTGACAAACTTGAACTTGCTCAGGCATACAAAACAGAAGAACCTGGAAGTTTCTGTTAGCAAACTGAATTGATAGCAAAGTTCAGGACAATGAAGAAAAGAACATATTTTCTTACTTGCAATTAGACCAAAAGGTGGAAACAAGACAATGTAGATTCAAATTATTCAAGTGAGATTACCAGTGCAGTGAGATTACCACTGTGCCAGTTTATAAATTAGGACTTTACTTCTACTTATATTTTTATAGATATTAGAAGCGTTTTCCAAAGTCTCCCAGGAAACAGACAGAAAAAACAGTATCTGAACTCTATCAACCTAACCATGAAGCTGCTCTTACTTTTCCAGTGGGCATTCAAACAATTGCACAACTGGAGGAAATGGACCATAATCAGAATGAAAAATCTGTGCTTAAAAATTATTTTATGTAGTTGGGACCAACACTTTGCTGATTATTTGAAATTCAAGTCAATTAACTTGAATGCACTTATTTTACTTTTGATACAAAGTGCATCAACAGCAAAGCACAGACCCAGCAGAACTTCTCACACAGGTGACTGCCACATCGTGGTATTAACAGTGATGGCTCTGGACTGGGAAAACAACCTGAAACCCTCCTGTTGAGAGAAAATAATAAGTCTTGTGCAAGCTTAAAAAGAAGCTGACTATTAAAACTTTCAGGGCTCTAGCCCTTTCAGAGCCAAAAAATTTTCTCTTGAAAAAGCAGAAAAGAATTGCCATCCAAACCACCAGAAGACACTAAAATACAAAAAAAAAATAGGTAAAGCTATTTATTTTCTCTCTTGGCTTTGGCCAGAAAAATAATTCATTGCTGTCACTGGGGCATTTCTGCACTGTCCTGTTCTAAAATCAATGTTCAAACCCCTTTAATTATATGTAGTACAAACAGATTTTAATTTCTTCAGGAAAAAAACTTAAAGAGAAAAAACCACTATGTTTCCAACTCTTTGATGACAAAGGCAGTCTTCCAAATAAGCATCATTTAAACCCTATGCCTGTAGAAAAACTGTTCCTCTGCATTTACTGTTGCTATTCATAGTTCTCTAAGCAGCTACTAGTCCTGACCAGATGACTGTAACAAATTCAAACACTTCTGGCAGAGGCGTGTTTATTATTTTCTAATATGACTGCCTGCCAAGTTTCCCTGTCCAGTATTTTTTTTTTTTTTTAAAGAAAGGAACTATGCGAGCCAAACTATGTCAGGGACTATCCTTCAAGCAGCTCTTTCAGAAAGTGGAAGTGCACTATCATATATGCAGACTTGCACTTGAATATAGTTCAAAAACATTAGAAGACACAGCACAGTCAAAACTTCAATCTTCAGAGCACAAAATGTTATGCTGTGAGTCTTGAAAATCACTTAATACGGAACACTCAAAATCTTTCTTAGCACATGATAAAAAAAGCATAAACTTTAATGAAATGAGCCATCTTTTAATAAAACATTCTGTTTAGTGACTTTTCAATATATATATATTCTACAATATCTTGTGTGTCCAGTCTATTGCTCATTAGTCTGCTGTACAAATCTGCACACAATATTATGGCATAAAGGCATACATCTTATGAGGAACTCTTAGAAGCACTAGTGCATATCATTAGCTTAAATTATGGTCTTGTGATTAAAATACCTAGTGGCATGAAAAAGAGGATGAATCCCACTTCGAATCCACCATGACCTTGTACAAAAGTCATTCAACTCCTCAGTCTTGATTCTACATCTGTAATAACCAAATTAATAATTGATTAAATATTTTAAAGCACGAAGTCATTCACTAACCACATAGATAGCATTCAGAGAAAAAAGCAGTCACACAATTTTTATATGTGTTAAACACTCAAAACCTACTCTTTGCAGGAGTGGAATTAAAAGAAAGAAAAGTCAAATGTCCTTGCAAAGATTCTGCACATTACTCTCAGCTTTCAATCTGAACATAATCCTGAAAGGCAAACTTGAAGGAAGTATTATCTTGCAAGAGTTTAATCCAATTGAAAATAACTCTAATATAATGACCAAATAGCAGAAATACTGCTTAAATGGGCAGTGGTTTGATATGGCAAGTATTTTGATTTATGTTGCTATTATCAGGCTTTCAAGTCTTTCGTATAAAATTCTGTTCGGGATGTTAACCAGGGAGGTGTGGGAGAGACAAAAACCTTCAGTTACGACTGCATGAAAAACAGCAATCACTTCAAAATTATGGCCAAAAAGAACTAAAAACTTAACCTCGTACACAAATCACAAATGAGACTGTGGGTTCTCCTTATTCTCTCCTTCAAGTAAGTAACTACCCTTGACAATTACGCATTTAAAAACCCCACAGGACTCCAATTACTGGTTCTAAATAAAAACATCTGTGGCACATTTCTATGAAAAAAAAAAACCAAAACAATAAAAAACCCCTAAGAATGGAATTCCTAGAGCTAGCCAGAAATATATTGGTTTTATAGGAACTGTGATTCTTACATACTACTGAAAAATTAAGTCTTGATGTTATATAACCATATCAGCCAGATCATCTACTGACAAATTTCCTTGTACCCAACTGATGAATTATCCATTGAAATTTTGATGTCTCATGTATTAAGAAACTGTCTTAAAGCAAAGAAAGATCTAACACATGTTTTCTTACAACAATGGTGTGTTAACTAAGAAACTCTTCAAATGTGACATTTTGGATACATCGATTCTGTTATTGTGGCTGCCACTGTTCAATAGCTGAGGATCAAGAACTCCATTAACAGACAATTACAGAATATAAATATTTGTCTCTCCACTGAAAAAGGTGTAAGCCATTTCTAAATAGATATTAATTATAATCATCATAAACTGCATTTCTTTTTTTTTTTCCTCGCACTTAATGGAAATAATGAGTCTTAAGTCAGTCCAAAACTTCTTTTGTTTCACTTAATTTCGGTGGAAAAGATCACTCAATTTTCACCACATTTTTTACTAACAGCAGAAAACATCTGTTTGTCTTTTTTTTCTCACGCATTTTTTAACTGCTTGAGCAAATTCTAATACAAAACTACAACAATTCCAACCATCACTATCCCTCTTTGGAGTAAAGCCTTTTGTCTGTGAATGGGCCTATGAAGAAATACCAGTAAGCCTCATGAGAGGTGATCTTTAGAAGCCTGTTTAAAGCTAAATACTTCAACATACAGCTTGGCAGTGAGAGACAATGATGTCCAGTTGCAACTGAGCTTATTTTAAAATGTGACTGAAATTCCTGAATAGCGAAAGAGCTTTTGACCCCACTGTGCAACTACAAAAATGGTCAAAGAGCAACAATTTTCACTACAGATGTGACCTTTGCTTCATGACTTCAGAACTAAACTTGAACTAACTCATAAAAGCAGAAACTACCTCAGGCCAGATTTACTTCTGAGTTAGGGATGAGTGTATACAGAAGCTATTTGCCCAAAAAACAAATAATTCATGCAGTTGGCACCTTGTCCTTTCACATGGCTAGCCTCCAGTGTCAACTTGGATATTTCCTTGTTCTAAATGCCAGCAGGTACTAGAACATAGGTTGATTTTAAAAAATCCACTTTACTCCTTGTAAAATATGTAATGTATCATGGTCATGAGTTCTAATGGTCAACTGAAAACTGATTAAAAAAAAAAAAAAAAGTATCCCAACTGAACAGGTTAAAAAAACCCTGCTGTAATATTTTCTTTCATACAGTACTTTTTAAAAGACATTACACAGAATTGAGAGGATACAAGAACTACAAGGAAAAAAACCCCATTATGCTTTAAAAAGTAATGGATTAGTATTCAAATAGTAATAACAACTAGGACTTCATTGTTAATTTCTTGGCTGGAACACTGGAAAGAATTTCTGGAGTTGCAATTAAGGTTCAATTCACTACCTATGAAAAGCACAACATGCCTTCTCTTTCACCAGTACTGTAAGTTTCATAGAAAAAAGTAACAAAGTGACACTGAGAGATTTTTGGTGGCACCAGTGACAATAATAATATTTAAGAATATTTAGAAAATCAAAACCAAAAAAAGAACGGCCATCACCTCCACAGAAATCTACTAGAAGTCATTTATTTTGTAATGATGACACTATCATCCTTAATTACAAACTTCATCCTTAAACTGATTTTTAAACAATGTTTTCCCAATCATTTGAATTTTTCCTTAAAAAACCCCATACTAACAAATGAAACATACTATTTGAAGTATAATGACACTGGACTGCTCTCATATCCAATCACTGTGGTATTTACACAAAGATTTAGTGGATAGATTTCTCTATCACATACTCCTTCTCTTCTGAAAACTCTAAGAAAATGAAGGGCATCAATATAACAGCTGGAGGATTTTCCAAATATTACTTAAATGCAAAAAAA
>VXAC01004161.1:77240-90923 GCA_013399225.1 Rhipidura dahli | reverse complement strand
AAAAAAAAAAAGAGAAAAAATATTCCTATCTCATTTAAAAATCAAAAATTTTGTTCAAAACTGTATCATAACATTTGTAACTGCTATACCAGGTTCTACTCAGTCAAAACAACTGTGGTTCTGGGTATGCACTTAAATGCAATTTAGAGATATTGAAGAGCTAGGATTATATTCAGAGTAGCAGAATATATCTAATTCCATTACATCTGGTTACATTAAGGAATGGCTGGTATCTGTAACAGATCATTTCACATTTGAAGAAATTAAGAAACCATTTTAGTATGTTTAGATGGAAAAAAGTTGAGATTCCTTCATGAATGCAGATAGAATGGACTTCTAATTCCCCAAGCTTTATTTTTTCCTCTTTTTGCTTGGTATGTTTCTCCTCCTGTAATCCTCACAGGAATATGCAACCTCTAACACTAGAAACATCTTGTTTTACTGTGCTGATGAACTCAAACAGCATACTTCTGCAAAGCTGCAGTGTATGCAGTAATTTAGAACACAGCCAGTAGAAAATCATCTGCCTTTCTCAGTTACTCATTACAGTATCAATATGCAGCTCACAAAACAGTCTGAAGCTGTAAGTTATTTTCAGCTCTAAAACAGTTGAAACCTTAATTACGCTGTGCTAACAATGAACCCAATTACTTGAGGACAACAAACTGAGCCTACCTCCATTAAAAAAAAAAAAACCAAACCAGAATACCACAAACACCCCCCCAAAAGCCTCCTCAGCTCAGCAAACATATTGAATGAGTCCTTCCCCCTCTCTTGCCTCTTCCCTGCAATTCTAAGTGATGTCCCAGTGTAAAAGCACTAACAATTAACCACACCTGATCATTTATTTGTCGCAACACAAGCCAAATAAAATCTGAAGGCTTCAGAAAGCAACATTTATGCAATGTGATAGTTACTATATCAAATTCTTGGACCAAGAAACTCTTGTTCAATACTGCTCACCATAAAACATTTTAAATCATTAACTAAATATAGAAAAAAGAAAATGCAAACCACTGGATTGGAAACTCATCAACTTATCTGATGTACAGATTCAGCTGTATGATCAAGTTTTAACTGAAGGCTTCTGCAAAGCAGCTGTAAAAACAGACAAGTTTTGTACTACCCTGTTTCAAATAGTGCATGTGCTTCTCCTGACCCTTGTATGGCAAATTAGTATCTGCAGACAATGCAATATTAAGTCACCAGGTTTTCTCCTAAATCAGTTTCTTACTCAAGTATCTCTGGCCAACTCCACTCTGATCTACTGTTATTTTTCCACCACCATTTTATCTCCACAATTTTACTGCCAAATGCATAAGCTTCAGCCTCTCACCATTACATGTTCTGCTGTCAAAATACCAAATCCCGAGTCATTAGGGTTCCACAAGTAAAAAATGTAGTCACACATCCTTTAAAAACTAAAACTGAAACATTCGCTGTAATTAAATGGCTTACTGTGTGTCAGATGAGTACAGAAGCCAGATTATTAATAAACTTAAAACACTGCATTGCTAGCGGTTTCCATAAGAGAATGATATTCTGAAAAACCCGAAGACTAAACTGGAAAGAAGAAGACATTGCTACGGTTTTCTTACAATAAATCGAGCTTACACAACATAAGTAAGATTTTTATGGAAGTAACTGAGTAACACAACAAACTAACAGTCTACAAGAAGCCCACTGGCACTAAAGAAGAGATGATCAGGTTGAAGAAGTGTGTTTTTCACAGCATTTAGATTTTGTTCTGTTTTTGAAACCTGCCATATATACACCCAACATTATGCAGGCTCACTTATCTTTCTTGGCCAGCAAGAGATGCATTTTCTTATGCACCCATTGCTGCTGAGTTTGGCTTGAAGTCTGGCTGGTTTTAATTTATTTCTACTGATACAATGGGAAGATGAACACCAGATATTTATTTGTTTTAGTTACATTTTCACATCCTTTAACCTAAAAATAATACAAATTGTCACAAAAGTAGGCAATACAAAAGGTATTCACAAACTGTACAGCACTGATGAGAATATTGTAGTTCTTCACTATGTTCTACACCTCTTGGACAGGTCTTGGTTAGGGGGACCTTGTTTTTCTCTCTTCTCCCACTGCACAGAGCAATAAACCTCATGCAACACCTTGCCTACTTCCAGCCACAAGTCCAGAGATGAGAAATTTCAGGGGATGAGTCAGCCCCATGAGCCACAGCAAGCAAAACCAAAAGGGAGCAGCTGTAGATAACTGGTCCCTATTATTGCAACTCCAACATCAATATTTTCCACAGTCCTGGCTCTCAGCACTCTCCTTCCTCCAGCCTCCCCCACCCCCAGCTCACCTCACATGCTCTAATTACTCCTTTCTGATCCCAGTCTTCCTTTCAACACATCCTACCCTTCCCCTGTTTTTCCATTCAGGAAATCCCTCCTACAAAATTCCACTTCAAAATAATGACTAACAATATTGCCATGCCATCTGTTTTCATAACATACCACTCTTTCTACACCTTTTAACGCTCCATTGATATAGAATATAACTTTTCTGGAGCGAGGACTACCCTACTATGATCTGCACACTGCCTAAAACAACTGGTTTTCATTCTTAAATCTTTCATCTTTAATACAGCAGTGGTTAAAAATGACTATTTATTTCCTTGATTAGGTTTCCAACTGCTGGCATAAGAACACAAATTCACCAAAACCTGACATGCTGGCACAATCTGTAAATGCTTAGCAGTACTTTATTCTGTTCTTCTCATTTATATGAAACTGGGGGGGGTTGTTGATGGGGTGTGTTTTTGGGCTGTTTTTTCTTTTTTTTTTTAGGTTTTCTTGTTGTGGTTTTTTGGGGGGTTTTTAATGCATCAGACTCAAACCAGGAATCTATACTGTAAAGATACTAAATTAATCTCTGTATGGCAATTGCAGGTTTACAAATGTCCATGTCAATGCACAATTCCTCAAGAATTGTACAACAAAAAAACCACCACCAACAAAAAAACACAACCCAAAAAACCATTAAAAAACCATAACAAAGAATGACCTGAATTACCACAGCATAAACGTACAACGTATGGCACTCTTCTGAAGTAAGAAAAACTTGGGACAATTTAAAACTGTATTTCCAATACAGAACAACTTCTTAGTCACATGATAACTTATATTCAGTTATTTTACATAGTTCTCATGTTTTCCGTCAGGTAAAACATACCATCAAAACCCAGAAAATCCAGATCCAGGATTTATTACTTTTACACAGTCATAACATACCCAAAATATCTACATAGAAGTTTTATAAATGTTACAAAACAAACCTTGCTGTAATCAGAATTGAGATGAAGTGTTTATACTTTCACCTCAGAGGATGGCATATTAAAAAAAAGGAAGGGATAACAAGACACACACTGGACATCTCTAAAACAGATTTGACTGATATGCAGCAAGGAGAGAAACGAAACCTAAGTGTGCAGAAGCAGTCTTGCAATAATGGGTCACAAAGGCCAGTCATTTGTGGTGTACTTTAGAGGTCAAAACTCAGGCCAACGTTGTTTAAAATCTTCATTAAAGACCTTGAACAGGTGCACCTCAGCAAGTTTGCAGATGATACAATCTGGAGGAGTGTCTTCTACAACAGAGGGTTGTGTTGACATCCATAACACGCTGAAGAAATGGGTAGAAGAACTTCATGGAGCCCCACAAGGAGAAATGAAAACTCTTAACCTGGGGAGAAGTAACTCCATACATCACTAGGGGCTGGAGGCAGACTGTCTGGAAAGCAGCTCTGATGGAAAAGACCCAGGGGTCCTGAACATAAACAAACAGCCACAAAGAATGTCAAGTGTGTCCTGAGCACCATTAGGAAGAATAACAGAAGTAGATTGAGGGGCATGACGTTTCTCTACTCAGCACTGGTGAGATGCATCCTGGAGTGCTTGCTTCAGGCCTGGGTTTTCCAGCACGAGACATGGACATACTGGAGTCAGGCCATAAAGATAAGGGCTGGGAACACTGGACATGCAACGGAAGGCTGAGTAAGCCAGGATTTTGTAGCTTCAGGAAGAAAAGGTGGGAAGGATTTTATCAATGTGTATAAATACCGGATAGGAAGAACTAAAGAAGAGTGAGTCTGACTCCTCAGTGGTGCCCAATAAATGGACAAGAGGCAATGAGCACAAACTGAAACACAAGAAGCTTAAAAAGAAGTCCGGTGGTTTTCTTTCTTTGTTTGGTTTGTTGTGAGTGTGGTCAAACACTGGAAGTTACTTAGATTGTGGTGTTTTCATCCTTGGAGCTGGTCTAGATAGCCCTGCTCTGTGCATGGTACTTGGTCTCACTGGACAATCTCTAGGGATGTCCCTTCCGACATAAACATTAATCTGAGGGTGAAAACACACTTCTACTGTAAGAAATAGATAAACAGACAACCCACAGCAGAACTGGGTTGTTTTTATTGCTACTATTTAGGTCTAACAGTAAAGTATCAGTTCCACAAAGCTAATTCAAACAGCTCAAAAATTAAAATATTTGATACCATGGATTCATTTTACCTCAGCATAAGAATCTGCCTGTAATCTCTTCTGATTTCCTATAGGCAGCAGAGTAGGTTTCACTGCTTAAAAATGTGAATGCCACAAATCTATTTGCTTAATGGCCAGTGGACAAAGACATACAAGAACATAAAGAATGACTGATCTGCAAAAAAAGTATTTTGTAACATTTTAGCTAGCTTAAACATGTAACTTTTCAAAAGAAAACACAAAAGTTTCTATATCAAGAACTCCAGAAAATAGCCTCTTCATCTGGGTAATAAGTGTAGTAGGGGTGGCAGCAATAAAAGTTTGTTCATTATTGATCCGAAGGCAGTACCTGCCAACATGAGGGCTGAATCAGTTTCCAATTCTCACTGCTTAATAATACCTGTGCTATGCAGAAACCCACCTAGGTAGTTTCAAATACAAAATGAAAGACTCATTATACAAAATTCAGAAAACTTTTATTGTAAACCTCCCCTGAGGTGTAATGTCAGGTATTATGGATTAGGTGCAATATTCCACAGTCCTTTCAATATTCACACTGAGTACTGCATGTTGATATTGCACCTAAAATAGGACATACAGCTTTTCTGTAGTAAACACTGGTTTAGTCAGCAAACAGCACAGAGGCACAACATGAATGTAAATAAGCAGGGCTGCTCTTACTTTTTCTCTAACTTTTAGGAAAAGAACGTGTCAAGGGACAAACACAGTTTAGCAATGATCTCTGTACTGAATAGTCTCTTTTTTCTTCTTCTTTCCAAATCTAAATCAATTTTCACTAATGACACCAAAACCTTCCAGTAATTTTCACAGCTGTAGGGTAATCAACTTCAAGACAGCTACCTGGAAACCTTTCCACATCATTTGGATGTAACTGTGCTTACCTGGACATACAAACAGGCTGTACAGAGCACCTGGATACTCACTGCTGACAAGAGTAATCTCAGTAATCACAGAATGGATGAGATTAGAAGCGGCCTCTGGAGATCACCTGGACCAAACTCCCTGCCCAAACAGGTCCACAGAGAGCTGGCTGCCCAGGACCACATCCCCAGAACTTTTAAGTGCCCCCAAGGATGATGACTCCTCAACCTGAAACCAGAGAAGGCACGCACATATACACCAAGGTAACATAACATGAACTCATGCAGTAAACATGACAGACTGCAAATATATGAGCTGGGGAAGAAGTTATCTGAAATGGCTGTCTGCATACTGATCACAGGAAGGCTGGAACATACAGACATCAAATGGTTCCCTAATAAGCCATATGGCTCAGCCCAGCCAGCAAGTGTGAAGTTTTATTTAAATGCCCTGCCAAAAAACACACAAACTTCTGCACACCTTATAACTTCTCTGTAATAAAAAGCAGTTCTTAAAAGAAAGGAGCCTTAACAAACATGCATGAATGAAGACTATGCAAGAAGTGACATTTTGGACAGTTCCTATATCTGGTATAAACTTTTCGGGTGTTTGTTTAGATTCTTGTATATTTTGGGTTCAATTCTCAGTCTTAACTGTATCACTGGCAGAAAAATACTGCCTGTCTTCAAGCTCACATATTTGATTATTCCACTGCATTCTTCAGAATTATTGGTTTCACTGAAATACATAGAGGTAATGTAAATAACAGTACAATTAAGTGTAACTACACAGATTTCACAGCAGATCCTTGCAATCAATCCCTGGACCCTGTTAACCAACATTATAATTGTTACCACAACTATAACTTTGGTCAACACTGAAAGAACGTTGTTTTACTGTTCACATTATTTTATTACTGGGCAGTGTAGTAGCCCAGAAATAACACCTCTTGTAGACAGCAGCTTCTTCACTGTACTGTCAGTTCTGCTATTTATTTGATGTGGGACCCTAAGTAAATTCATCCTTTTCTTTACACAGGTATACCTTGCTGTCTGTCAAGAACATGTTCCTGAAATGTGAGATAATTCAATTTTCCCCCCCAGAATAAATGTGATATAGAGGAGACATACACAGGAGCTTAAAAAATGTACACAGTTGTAACATACAGGGACAGTATATATGACATGGCAGACAGAGAGGAAAAGGCAAAGAAGCAAGTTCATCAGTTGTCACCTCAATATCCAGTGATGACAGACCAGGAGGGTGAGGTACTGGCTTTGCAATAGCTGGAGATAGAGAGTCTCTTTAAAGTGTAATTAAAGAGGAAAAAAATTTCCGACTGCCAATTGCCCTGAGATTTTGATGAGCAGGTCTCCTGTAACATGAGACTGAATCCTCAGTGACTCTGTCTGATCATTACAAAAAATTTCAACTGCTTCATTTGTGAGACAGAATATCGACTATAAATCTTTTAATATGAGTGTTCATACTGCCTCTTTCCAAATGGTTATATGTTCATTGTCATAATCCTGTTTCTCAGAGGTCCACTGCACGCAGAGGTCAAGCAAGTCAACTAAGAGTGAAGGACAAAACCAAGGTAATGGCAACAGTAAAAAGTAAAAGAGGGTGTTATTAAATGATCAATACTGGAACTCTGAATATGAGAGACTGAGAAGAAACTGATAGCATGGTATTACCACACCTGTTTCCTTCTTTCAGAGATTTATCTTGTCTACTCAGACTGCAAAAATTACTAAGCAGGAGCTGTTTCTCACTAAATGTTTACACATCATCTCATCCTGCCAACCTCAGTTGTGATATGCATGTGCTTCTCTGGTAAAAATAAGATAGACAACTATTTTCAGACCAGTGTGCTATTTTGAGGAGGTTCATTTTACACACTGCAAAAGAAAATATTTCAACAAGCAGCCAAAAAGCACCCTTAAGAAGTATGTAACAGAACTGGAAATTGTAGCTGAGATAGATAAGCTCCTGGTCTACTTCCAGGGACACTAATCATAAAACCCAAACCCAGATTCAATACAGATGCAGCTACTTCATGGGACATTTTGAAGTCTGCAGCTGATCGAGTTTTAAGCATGTAGGATCAGGTATGCATGTGTGTTTTTGACTGAATTACAACAGCACAAATATATTTGGTGACTTGACCAAGAGGTACTCTACAACAGCAAACACGATATTGGTTATGAACCCAGTAACTGGATTCTATTTAAAACATCGATTTTGTCACAGTATTTTAAAGTTTATTTAAGAAACAGAATTTTAGCAAGTTGCATATATACAAGTATGAAATTGGCTACTTATCAAGTTTCATGTCAGTGGAGCAGAATCTCAGTTTATTCAGGCAGCCTCTCATTGCTCAAACAACTCAGCAGGCAATCTATACGAAGTATGTAACAAATGCCTCAAAAAAAACCCCAAAAAGCCAACAACAAAAAACTGAAAATAGCAACAACAAAAATCCAGAAGGTTCTTAAAGAAACCCCAACCAAACACAACTCCATCAACTCTCCACCAAAACCTGACAATATAGAAAACACGTCCTTTTAATACATGAGGTAATTTTTCAAACAGTTCTTCAGAAGTATGAGAAGGCTGTCAGTGCAAGATGCAGAAAGGTTATGATGAAAGTGAAGCTACACTGTACAACAGAAATATATTTTAGGACATGCTGTAGCTCACAAAATAACCCCTTATCAAGAGCTGTATGATGCTATATTTTGAGAAAGGTTGTGAAAAGGTAAAGCAAAGGCACAAGCCTCACCACAATGGCTGTATCCTCTTCTGTGTCCTCTCACTGGGAATCCACAGGAGAAACTGGAAGAGTGTTAGCAAGGAGTAGTACCCACTTCTGAGAAATGGAATATGGGAAGTAGCAGCAACTGGAACAATGCTCAGCTGTGAACACTGAACTAAGGAAGCTACAGGGAATGACCACTGTGGGGGACAGTGTCTGAAATGGTAGGGAAATTGGGGAGAGGAAAAGTTCATCATGAGTTAAGTGCAGAAAGCAGCAAGATCCTGCAATGAGTTCAGTCCTTCTCAAATGAGCAATAACAGAGGACAGAAAGACAGACACTGGATGGGATCAGATATACAGCCTAGCCAGGTCAGTGAAGGGGGAAAGGGGAGGGGGAAGAACAGAGAAAGAAGATAAGCAGGCCCCTTCACTGAGTCATACCAGAGCTACTGCTGCTGGAAGGGAGCCAGATTTTAGCTGGAGCTTTTGCCTCTGGCTTTTCTTCCCTCCTCTCTTCTGGTCTCAGAAAACCAAGAAGCAAAGGCACCAAACTGAGATCTCTACCTGAACTACATTCAGATTTTGCTAACTGTAAGCCCCTACTCTATATTACATTTAGCCTCAGAAAAACTTGTAATCAAAAGCATGCAAGAGTAACTTAAAAACATCCTTTTCTTTGGCTGAGTTTTTGTGCTGCCCTGAGTAAGATTCTTTCTTGGATCAGTGACTGCATAATGTAAAATACAAAACCCTTCCAAACAAGACAAGTACATAAAGTGGCAGCTGAGGACAGCAGTCATATTACTCCTCAAATTACACATCACTTTTTCCTAGGTAAATTCCTACTCTGCCTTCTCCAAAGGCCATCCTGTCAATTGAACGCACATTTCTCAGCCTAACACCCTTCAAAAGCAATTTTAAAATGTGCACCTATTTTTGCAAAATTTATCACACATCAGCCTCAAATCACATCCACATCAAAATTACTTTTTTTGCTAATATTTCAACTATCTGTTTGACAATACTCATTATCACACACCAACAGGTATCTCCTATGTGGTTTATGAGTAGTGTCCTCAGCTACTTGTGCTCAAGTCTTGTTAAGCGAAGTGATAATTTAGCAACCTCAGCTTGCTTATTAATGTCTCTACTAAAATAACATCCAGTTCATCTAGTCTCCCTTATCTCTTTATGAATGGAGTTACAGCTTGGTTCTGTCTTTCTGCAGCTGAATAAGCACCTGACAGAAACACTCAACTGAGTGTTCACACAGATGTTGTGAAGTGGTCAGTGAAATCTTCAGGACAGACCCCAAGAGCCTGAAATGGCCAAGAGCTAGTGAACCAATACATCCCATACACAAGAGATCTCGCAGCAAACAAATCTTCACAGTACCAGACAAATGGAAGCAACATGGGATAGCAATTGCCTTCTGAGGTCACCTAAATTTAACAGAAGTTTGGAATGAGGTTTAGAGTGACTTACAAAGCTTGATTAGCAAACAGGGAATTAAATTCCACATACTTTTTCAGAGGAATAAAAATAACGTGGACATGGCATCCGATCACTAATGGGGTTCCATAGGGCTCCATCCTCAGCCCAGTTCTCTTCCACATCTTAAGTAATGACTTCGACACAGGACTCGAAGGAACACTAAGTACATTTGCAGCAACACTTAATTGGGAGGAGCTGCTGACTCCTTCAAGGGCAGAGAGGCCCTGCAGACAGATTTTGACTAATTAGTGAGATGGGCAACCACCAACCATATGAGGTTTAACAAGGTCAAGTGCTGGATTCTGCACCGGGGATGGGTTTTGTGTATAGACCAGGGAACAAGAGGCTGGGGAGCAGAATTCCAGAAAGGGACCTGTGGGCCCTGGTCAATGGCAACTTGAACAAGAGTCATCAAGCTATTAGAGAGCATCCAAAGGAGGGCCACACAGGGATGGTGAAGGGCTCTGAGAGGAAGCCACATGAGGAACAGCTGAGGTCGCTTGGTCTTTTCAGCCTGGAAGAGACTGAGGGGAGACCTCATTGTGGTCTTACAACTTCCTCATGAAGAGTGTGCAGGTACAGATCTCTTCACTCTTGTGACCAGCAACAGGACTTGAGCAAATGGCATGAAGCTGCATTGGGGGAGGTCTAGGTCTGGTATCAGGAAAAATGTTTTCCTGGCACTGGCACAAGCTCCCCAGGGAAGTAGCCACAGCACCAAGCCTGAGAGAGTACAAGAGGAATTCGTGTACCTCATGTGACGCTTGGGAGTGTCCTATGCAGGGCCAGGAGTTGGACTCTACGATCCTGATGGGTCCCTTCCAACTCAGCATATTCCATGATTAAAACCTATGGAACAATCTCTTCCTAAATAAAACTATTAACATACATGACTTTTATGATTACAGATATCTCTTACCTTAAATACATCTGTTTTGAAGCTATAAATTCAGGTACTTATGTGCTTGCAAAAATCTTAACATGATTCAGATTAGCAACAGGAATGACAATTCAAGAACTGACAATTCAACTAACAACAATACATTAACAGAAAAATAAATTTTCATTATGATTTCACTCTGAACAACAGGCCTTGCAAATTTTCAAAGTTTTTTTCTGTTTTTACAAAAAGCATTTACAAAAGTATTAGTTAGCAGACAGTGCTGCCTGAGAATAGAATGTGACTTGGTTTCATACTTGAGCATTACCTAGTGAATTAAAACCTATTGTTTTTAAGTATAAGCAGCAATATTACGAGACTCCCTGAGAGATACAAATACTGGTGTTATCAGATAATATCTATGCTCTTATACAATATAGCATGAATTCAACACTGCTTTCATTGTATTACCACCATGGCAGTGTTGCAGCATTTCTGAAATTATACTTTTGTCCACGTCACTATGTCAACAGACACGCCAGTCTGCTTAAAGCACCAAACAGCTAAAATTGAATGAAATGGCTCAACCAGCTCACTTAACCTTTTGCTATTGCAATCAGAATTTTACTCTTTATTTCACAAAATAACAGGATATAGTAGACAGGTCTTTGGGCTTAAACAGAATTTTGACTCCTTGTCTTTCAAGCTCTTATGCAAAGATGTAGGACATCAAGACAGAATTTGCACAGCCTTGCCAAATACAAGATTTCTTCCTCAAAAGACATAAAGAAATTGTCGAATGTTATTGCCAACACAGTTTGTTCTAGGAGATGATCCTTCCACTACTTTCAATTAAAAGTCTGGGTTTTATCTCCCTCAGTCACAAGCTGCTTTCATTTTATAGATTCTACCAGTAAACCTTTACAAATTAATTTTTGGGTACTGGATTACACAAAAGCCTTCAAAGCCTACTGGCAATCTCTGTCATTCACACAGCTCACTGAATGCAGTACCTCCACAAGATGGGGCAGAAAGCACCAGGTGGGTGCCTTCAGGACCACTGCCCACAGCTGCTGGTAGACACAAGGATACAGCACTGCCACACGTTTGACTTTCTGAACATCTGCATAAGCCACTGCCATATACCAATCAAACTCCCTTCACTCAGCAGGTGAAATGTGGAACCTGACTCCCAATTAGCTGCACAGCTTGGGCACACAGCTATAAACACAGTAAGATTTGTGCAAAGTTAATCATGCCGGAGGTGGAGCAGCCTATACAGCCATAATGGGTTGCTACCATGGAGGCAACAAGGCAACTGAGCACCTTTCCTGGAGTCAAGGCACACACATTAAACCCAGTGAAAAAGGGGTTATTCCCACCCAGACCAACTCAAGCGAAGACAAGCATCACACTGCCTGTAAGACAAACAGTAAGGACATCCCATTGTCTTAGACAGTATGCTAGAAGTTGTTTTTACTATTCATTTTTCCTCAAAGAAAATGTCAGTGTAGATATAAGTGATTATACTTCGTTTTAAATTTCAGCTCTCAAGAAATAACCTGAGAATCACTGTCAGTACTTCTAACAATGACTGCTTAGGTCCAACACCTCTGAAGAGAGAGAATTACATTTGTCTGCTTTTTTTAAAAGAAAAAAAAAAAAATGCAGAGATGCAATAAGAAGCTCATGAAGCTTATCAGCAAACATTACTAAAGGTACACAACATTTTTTAAAAAAATAAAGTTTAAAAAGGAAATAAATAGGATAGACAAGTCACACTGCCTTTGCAGACTCTAGTGAATTGTCTTCTCTAACGAAGACAAATTAGAAACACTTCTATTATGCAAACTGACATTAAAGTTTATGGTTGGGGAAGCCAGAGATTTCCTACTGTATTCCTAATAGCTGGACAACTAAACTACTTTACTGTTTATTTTATGATGCCACATTCATGATATGGCATAGCCTAAACATTTTCTTAAAAGAAAATAAGCCTTAATGAGTTAACCACACGTATGCACAAAAATCCTGCTACCTGCCAACAACCTCGGGCTCTACATTTTTTAATAATGAAATAGCTACTCGTGCCATTACATAAATATTATTACATAATATCTCCTTTGTATGCAGAATTAGAGCTACAATAAAATAGGTCTCACTATTTCAATATTGTATCTATTAATCCCACTCATTCAATAAATAATTTGGAGCTGTAGCTGCATCAGAGCACAACAGCTTTAATATGTCATGCTCCTTTGTGCTTAAAAAGAGAAGACAGTTAATTCTGAATTAAAAATCAAAAAACAAGCCAACAAAAAATACAACAAAAATATCTGCTCTACTATAATTACTGTTTGAAGGGAAAGACACCTCTGCTGTGTTCTTTTATTATGTGGTTTTTGTCTTGCCTAAGATTTAATGTATGTATCAATACATAATTTTCAATATGTCAGTCAATAAAAGATGCAGAAATACCTTAATTCCCAAGGTCAGCATTACACAGCGTAAGTGTAAAGAAATCACAAGCAATGATGCTTAGTACGTCTAACATCTCAAAAAACAGGATTTTTCCCAACTTAATATTTAACGTATGAGCAAACTACAATACATATTAAATTAATTTTCCTTAAGTATTAAATTTGCTATAAATTTGTTCTGGGAGTGTATTTGTTTGTATTGGTCAGGAAAACACTGTGTTGGTCAGAAACACATTTGAGACGTGGGACGGCTGTAAGCACAAGGCCACACGGCGAAGAGGCAGTGTACAAGTGGCATGTGACATTCGGGAGTCTCGGGGGGGAAACATGTGGCCGCCGCTCAGGACGCTCCTCTCTGCAGTGCAGCACCGGTGCCTCCGGCCGTGCGCGATCCGCACCGCGACACGAGCCCCCACTTCCGAAGTGCCGCACAAGTCTCGCCTGTGCCCGCGCTCAGCGGCTCCCCCTTGTCCGCTCGCCCTCCCGCAGCAACAACTCCCGGGAAGGGCAGGAGAGCGGCGGTGGGCACCGGCAGCGAGGGCGACACGGGCCGGCCCCGGTGTTTGCACAGCTGCGCCGCTCTCCCGGGGCAGCCCCGCACAAAGCCCCGGCGGCCCCGCAACCCCCGCCGCCACCGGGCGGGCGCGGCGCGACACCCGGGGCAGGTCCCCGCTCC
>VXAC01004161.1:0-76188 GCA_013399225.1 Rhipidura dahli | reverse complement strand
GGCGGGGGCGGGGTCGCGTCCCAGCGGCACTGCCGGGGGGCTCAGCCCCGTGGCGGATGCGTCCCACTTCTCTTGCCTCTGCCCCTGCCCCTGCCCCTGCTTCGCTGCCTCCTCCTCCGCCCTTTAGGATAGCTGGTTTTGCGGTTTGCAGCGCTCTCGTGCAGGTTTTTATTGAAAACCGTAAAACGGGCTTGACTTCAGGTTGAGGTGCTGAGGAAGCCTTGAGTTTAGGTTTAAGATTCGTGTTGCAATCTCTTTGAGAGCTGCGGATTCGGGAGGAAAAACCCCAAAACAGCAAATATCCAAAGAGTTGGCAATGTGAGAGATGAGCCGGTTAAAAGGCCAAATACTCACACGCACTGAGAGCGATGCTGATACATGTGCGTGCAGGACTGGATGATATGAGACAAATGTACAAATCCATAAAACCTGACAAACGTCCAATATGTAGAACACATGTTTCACATTTTGGTTACATGTGTTTCGGGTTTAGATTTGAACAAAAGACAGGTCAGGCAGTTGCTACCCTTCATTTTTTCATTGTAATGAACAGGAAGCTTGCCTGTCTACTCAAGGGTAACTGGTTTCCTACTTTTTCTTTGTAGGCTGTTTATTTTCTCTAGCTCACATCTGTTTTCTTCCTTAAACTCATTTTTATGTGAACAGAAAAAAAAAAAAAAAACAACTACCTTGTCATCAAGAAATCTTAACGTCACAAAAGTGGTTGAAATAGGGTTGAAATCCAAACTAATTTCATTGTATCAAAAGAATAACCAAGCTAAAACTTTAATTTTGACAGTTGTTTACATTTGCAAAGCTAATATTTGGAAAGCCTTTGGAACTGCAAAAATACTCTTATGAATACTTAGATTTCACAAAGGCTAATAAATCACTAGGAGCTTATTGGTGGGGCTTATTAACAAACAGCATCTCTAACTATTGTTACTTGAATACATTTTGTACTGCTCCTTTACTAATCCATTTCCTTAATTTTCCTTAGAACTTTGGTAGGGACAATAACAGTTCTTGTGTTACTCCATTCCATGCTCTGTTTTCTTTCTGTTCACATGATCTTAACTTGCTGAGCATTGTGTCTCCCCACCACTGTGTATTTCACTGACAGTTTAATGTCTTTGAACACTGGCAGATGTGGTCTGTTGCCTGCATGAGCTGAAGATACATCAGCAGTGCTGTTCTGTGCTAGGGGATGCCAGTCCACTGCTGTGTTCTGTTGGCATCTGCATAGGCAGGAGAATATGATGTGTATCTGCCCATCAGCTGCGTTGGCGAATAAACCAAGATACTTGAACCGCTGGTGAATTCTGGTTTCTCCTAAATGAGTGTGGTGTGTGAGATGGAGCACAAGTTCATACATGGGAGTCCTGTTGAAGAGAAAGCAGTTGCCCACAGTAGAATAGTGTAGAAAGCTGAAATAACTAAGTTCTTAGAAGCACAAAGCAGGATTCGCTAAAGCTTGTCATTCAGAATCTTCTATTTGAAATGAAAAAAAAAAAAAAGTTTATTAAATCAGGGAGAACCATACTTTGAATCAGAAAGAACAGGAACAGTTGATACCTAACCTAAATGTAGTTTCTTGTTCATATGATGTACTAATTTGATTTCTGAAAGTGTTGAGTGTTACTCTCAGAAGAAAAAAATTGAAGTGGCTTTCCTTTTTGATGTAAATAGCTTAATCCAAGTGGTAGTCTTAAAGCCATGCAGACACTTTTGTGGAACTTGCATGCTCTCTGAGCTGTGCCTTTTCAGTTTCTCTTAATTTCCTACAGCTCACTTCTGCTTTCAGTTTTGTCTTGCAGTCAAGTCAGTAGGTTCGTCTGCAGGGTCGCACCAAGGTAAGACTGTATTTTCAGTAAAGGCTTGAGTCAGCACTGTCATGGGAGGTCCCCTGCCCTCCTCCTCGTGTCAGTGCAAGCATTTGAATAGCTGCACAGGGAACCTGACTCGGAGGCAGGTAAAAGCCACTAAAAAATATGGATTAGTTTTAACCTAGATCAGGTCCTTGGTCTGCCTCATTATGCAGGGGTGTGAAAGCCTGTGCTTGCACAGAGGAGGAGGCAGTGCAGGGACTGAGATTGAGCAGAAGGAAGAAAGCGAGCAATTCTTCCAGAAAGCTTGGCTTGTGGTAATTTAAGTTGCTGAAGTCTGAAATTCAGTTTAACCCTTTCAATAGATGACAGACACAAAGTGTGTTTCTGGATTTCCTACATTTCAATTTGTGTGTCAGTGTTTGTCTTTAGCAGTTGTTCTATGTGTTGTTCACGCACATGAGTGTATGCATGTATGATATATAAATTTCCTTCTAGTTTACACTTTATTATCTGAAAATGCTGCTGTCCTTGGGTGTCAGTAATTGTAAAAAGAAACATCCTGGTTAGAGAGCACTACCACCCGTTTCCCCTGGTACCTCCAAACACTGTATGTTCTCTCTCTATAAGGTTTCATCCAGTTTTCTGTTATAAAGCAAGTCACCCCCGTTCTCTCTTTCTCCAGTTGCTAAGCAGCAGCTGTTCTCCCCATTAGCCAGCCAAGTATTTGCATGAAAATAATCACTCTTGAATATATAACTGGTCCTAATCATGCACAGCTAAACAGCTGTACAATCAAAATTTGAGTATTAATAGTATTACTTACCCACATAACTGATGACTGTCTTTTAAGTTAGAATTTCTCCACAAAGTAAAATCAATAAAGGTTTGCCCTTTTTTTAAACAAAAGGCATGCCAGTTTTTAGTATTCTTTAATGCTTACTATGTAGCTACTTAAAAAAACCTGGTCACAAAATGATACAGGTGATGCAGTTCACAAAATATTAAAAATGCAAATATAAGCAGACACAGAAACATCTACTGACTAAACATGATGGAGGCCAAGGGAAAAGCCACGTTTTTCAAATACCTAATTATAGTAGCAGAGTGCAACAAAATTTGATGATAAAAGTTTAGAATATGACACAAAGGTAAAATTTCCAGCAGTATATCTTGCCTTCAAAACCCTCTTAGTTGTCCACATTTGAATTCCTGTTTCAAGGATGTTCAGTATTTCTGAGGTCTATGATCTGAAATCTTGGAGTGCTCTCTCCGTCTGGAGATGCCCTGGATTCATCCAAACTATTATTTCAGAGTGACAGCTGAGTGTGGCTCACATATCCTTGGGTGCTGTTTTTTCAGATGACACAAATCCAGTGTCTGCAGGGACAAAACCTGGACACATGGACGAGGAGTGATGTGTGATCCATCCAGTTGGTATCCCAACCTAGACAGTCTGCATTACACAGAAAGTTTATTTCCCATTGTGCCACACAGACTAAGGAAATGAAGAAGGTCTAAATCTTCACACTGAAGCAGTTGGTACTACGCTGTATAGTTCTGGACTGCCAAACCTGCACTTGCTTTGTCATGTGTCACAATCCATAGTCTTGTGTTAGACTGTAAGGCTCCATACACACCCAGTGCAAGAAGTCCTCAAGAGTTCTGACAAGCTTTGCTTATACTCCAGGAAATTAAGCCCACTAAAGCCAGAATGTGAAGCAATAACATGCATGCCCATCAGACCTGCTGAAAGTCAATTACTCTCTGGATGTTATCAGATAGAAATCTAAGGACAGTGTGTGAACAGCAAGGAATTGAACAATTTGTGGATACCAAACTGCCTCAAAGTGGCTCTTAGGCAGCTGAATTAATTTGTAAGGGTAACAGTGTTTTGGAAATAATGCTTAAGATCCTAATTAATGAGGTGTATTTGTTTGTTTGTTTGTTTTAATTCTCAGTTACTAGCTACTGGCTAGGCAGTGGGTTCTGAAGTGTAGTGCAGTCACACATTTAGTCAATGGCATTACACCAGCAGTGTCTTGTCACTAGAAACCTGATGGGAAAACTAAACTAGGTCTCAATTACGAAAATATTAGAAGTATCAAAGCAGTCTTTTAGCAGAGACTCTTAATAAACCTGTCAGGGTGAGAACAGTGCCATGTGATTGGAAAGTAACAAATGTGCTTGAAGGAGAGCCCGTGGACATTGTATGGGACATAGGAGACAAATTATAACATAGGGTATACAAAGGCATAGAAGTAAAAAAAAAGAACATATTTTTTGACAGAATCAAGTCAATTTCACAAAATCATCAAGGCTGGAAGAGACCTTCAAGATCAGCTAGTCCAAGCACCACCATAATCAAATTTATTCTGGGTTTCCTATAAAGATTCAGTATAGTGTCATATGAGAAATGAAGGAGGATGCATAACGTAAAGAATCACTGATGGGAAGTTCTGATGAATTGTTTTGAGAGAAGGACTATAAAACCCAAGTTGGCTCCAGGTAGAGTCTGCCCATTTAATGTCTTTAGTGCAGTCCTGGTTAGCATATAAATAAAAGTTGCTAATAACCTTAAGGAGAACAGCATATCAAATAAGATCCATAACTTTGGAGTTAAGGTGGAAGAAAAAATATTTAAGCCAAAGAACACTGTCAATGTAGAATGATTAGACATAAACTGGAAATGAACTTCCCATGAAAGAAGGTTTCAATTCAGTGGAGGAATGGATTTCTTCTCTCAGTGAAAGCAACAGGGCAGAGCATTTTAACAAATTTTAATACGGAGATTGATGAGATTACAGAAAGGGTTATATGATGTTTGCTGGCTATTGTACATGACTGCACCTGATTATCAAAATTCTAGAAGGATTGCATGTAGATCCCTGAACATTTCAATAGTGGTTCCTCTAGTCAATGCAGACAATTTAGCCATTAGGATAAATGAGTTTGCATCGTCATTGTACAAAATACATTGTATACCATGGAGATGGTACAGCTTTCTGTTTCAGAAAATCTTGACAGTAGTGTACTAGTAGTGTAAAAGGCACTCCTTTTACAACATGCATCATGACATTAGGTATATGTTCCTTTCTGTAAATGAGTTGTGTTTACAAACTCACATACATAATCTTTATATGAAAATGCAAACTACCTTTGACTGTTTTTGTTTCCTGCATGTTTTGCATTTAGCAACTTATGTTTCAAACAGTTTTGACTGAAAATTATCCTTTGTTGTTGTTTTTTTGAAAATAATGGGGTTTTTTCCAACATTTTCAGGTCTTCCTGTTGCCTTGTATCAGAAAAAAACCCATCACTGAATGTGCCTACAGGAAAAAGCATAAGTATTCAAGAAAATTGTATAAATTGAAATGTAAAAATTAATAAAGTATTACATGTCTGACAGTATGGAACTATGCCACTATTTTAAAAAATTGAGAAAGTGCAACACATGCATCATGTAAGAAAAGGGCCAGTAAACACTTAATTGTAAAGATGAGATTCCTGATCTGCTCTTTGCTGATAGAATTCTACATTTCAAGAAGAGATTATTGAAGTTCCCTTCCATGCTTGGAAAGTGACCTATTGTCAAGAGTAAAATAATTATATGATTGCATAAGGAATTCAGTTTAGTATAATAAAAACACACATTGTTGGGGAGCAGTTAACAGTATAGCAGTAAGTGACATTTAGAGATTGTATGTACAACAGTGAGAATTTCATAGATGAAATTTGATTAAAATGAACTGATTAAGTCTCAGATAATTGAAGAATGGTCCTAGAATTGTTGGCATTGCTGAACCAGTGTAATTTAAAAACCTGCTGTCTATTGCTTTGTACTAATGACTAAAATTTGGGAATGGACTCAAAAGAGAGAACAGTGTGTAATGACATGTAACATTTGAATATTAGTACTATTTTGGGAAATGGTATGTTCAACAGAGGTTTTGGCAAGTAGTGGAGTATACAAAGAAAAGTGGTTGAGCATTTGAATAGCTTTTTTTTTAAAAAAAAAAATCAAAGTAATAGGTTTATTTTTACAAGAGACCTGCCAATTCCTCCATACTCTGAAATTTCTATTCCACACAATGCAGCTCAGGTAGATGATTGTAAGAACTGCTTTTAAACGGGCAAGTGAAACATAATTTTTCATATTCTTGTTCTGATGAATAGCTGAAGCATTTAGTTGAAAGTCTCCATTGAGAAATATGTGTGGTGTGAAGAGAGCCCAAATGGTTCAAATAATAAGTAATTAGAAAGATGTCATAATGGAAAATTTTCAAATACTATAATTGCCAAAAGCCCTATCATTCTTCTATAACTTGTGTAGTCAAATATACATGGGTATGTGGTTATTATTTGAATTTTTGTTGTTTTAAAATGGGAAATGTGTTTCTGTGAATGAATCACAGAAATGGGGCTGGATGGTAAGGAGTGAAAACTGTTCAATTTTAGATGCTACGGTTTTTTTCTGCCATGTAGTCTGACTTATGGGAGGCATTCCTCATTCATGCATCCGACAAAGTGAAAGAAGCCTCAGCACAATATGTAGATCACAAATGGCCATCTGTTATCCAAAAGGAAAGAGGAGTGTTGCTATAAGAGTAAACTTTAAATGTTTTAAGATTAGCTTAGCGATGGCAGAACTCCATTAAATATTTTGTCCATCTCTGTTGGTGTTGGTCCCTGTCATGTATGGATGTATACATTTTACAACATATATTATTTCAGACACCTGCTATATTTTTTTCTATTAGGACAATTACCTGTAGTTTAGAACTCAGTATTTGCTTTCTCTAAGTTCCTAAATAAGTGTGTATATATAACCTTTTATCGCTTCAAAGAATTATTTTTTCTTCTTGGGATTTTTTCCTTTGAAACAATTTTCCTGATCAAACTGAATGTTAAGAAAAAAGCATTTTGAACATTTTACTTGCTTAGCTTAAGCTAAGTAAAGCAACACTTGTTTCGGCTTGTAACATTTCCTTTTGATTCTTTCCAGTTCCCAAAGAATCTCTGTTATTTTTATGTGAATTCCATCCAATTTGCATAGATCTTTCTTGTAATATGCCTAGAACTCATGGGCGATTTCCAGACTTGGTTGTAAAGAATGTGGATGAAGAATTTATGTTTTATGTCCTGGCAACCATATGACCTCCATTTGTAGGGCAGAATTAATTACTGGGGAGTATTGATGTTTGGTCCACCAAGAGGCTTGAAGGGCTCTGTTGGCTGTCCCCAAATGAAGTGCTGCACAGTCTGCCTACAGCTGTGTACAGACAAACCCTTACCTTCCTGCTCCAGGATACAGTGCTTCCAAGTATGCAACTCAAATCTAAATTAGTCTTTTTGTTGGTACTCTTACAAATCTATTTGTAGTTTCTGCTTGCTTGTTATTCTTAGATCCTTTACAAATATGATGCCTTTGGGGTATTTCCATCCCACTGAATAGATTCCAGAATCTGTTCCAGAATATTTCTCTCAGTCTTTTCCATAGCAGTAACTTGCTTTTTCTTGTATTGAGTTTGATTTTACAGTTTTCTGGCTGCAATTTAGCCTCACTAATTTATGTTGAAGTATCTCAGTGTCCTCAAAGTTGCCCACATTGTAGCCTCTTGGGGATTAATGAAGCTGTCAAATAAAACAAGGCCTCACAATGGTTCCTGTGGCACCACAGGTATAGATAAATTAGTGCTCTTCCTTTATTCCAGTTTTATCTTGAGCCCTATAATATTCACTGTTTTCTTTAAGCTACAGAATTTTTACACAGACTTTGTGTCTCTGGACCTCCTGCTCTGCACTGTAATTTATCCAGCACATCCTAAGTGATTTTTGAGGTTTCATTAGAGTACCATATGCTTTCCGAAAATTGACTTATGTAATATCTAAAGGGTTCCTTTGGATGCTGATTTTTGGTCTGGATTTTGGGGAAGCGGTGGTGTTTGTTTTATTGTAAGCTAAGTATTGTCTAGTATTATGCTGTCCTTTAAGGCTAATACTTTCAGGCTTGCTTGGTCTGAAATTAATGTAATTTCAGAGGTAATGCTCTTATCTAGATGTTTAAAAAACTAATTTTGCGGCTACTGAAACCTAGTTTCAAAAGTGTTCACTTACTGAATACTTTTTGCTAGTGTTCTTTTTTTTTCTCAGGACTTGCACTGAAGGGATAATATTATTATGTTATTTTAATACTGAGATGATGATGATGATGATATTATTATTATTGTTGTTGTTGTTATAACTACAGTCTACCAATTCTAGTAGTATCTGCTGAAGGATGACCCTGGAAATGCAGACCCCATCAGCACAAAGATCTACCTCGACAATTTGAGTCTTGCAAATAAAATTAAATTTCATACCAATATATTGATTGTTTTATGTCTCAAAGCATGAGATAGGTACCACTGGAGATGCAAACTGGGGAAAAAAACAAATTTATAAAGTAGATCTGCTAATCTAATGTTATATGTTAACTGAAGTTAGGACAGATTGAAAGGCAAGACACTTTGATTCTGTTTCCAAACTTTGGGGAGGAAGATCATGTGTGCTGTTTATAAACATGTAGTCGCGTACAGAAATTGGCTGTGTTCTCTCTGGAAGCTGTGCAGTTGAGTGACTGGGACTGGGTTCTGTTAAGATATGGTGCATGTTTCCTGCTGTGTCTTGAGTAATTTTGCAGCTGTTTTACTTAGAAAATCAGTGGCACTTGTTTTTGTCCAAAAGCAGGAACTTGATGATTTTGCTAATAAAATGAAACGTTAACACTGTCCCCAAAATTTGTGAAGTATTAAGTACTCTTTCCAGCCTCTTCACACATTGCACCTCCACCTTCCTTTCCCTGTGCTACTTTTTAAGATATTTTGTGGAGACAGTATTTTGTCCTGTTTTTCTGAAGACGGGACTGAGGCTTTTGACCTTTTTCATTTTTAAACTCTAATAATCAGCTGGTGTGTTTGCATTAGGCAGTGCTTTTTTGAAAAAAAAGATTGGTGAGTGAAAGTACTTATGCACAGGGGGAAATAGGAAATTATTATGCCATAAAAATAACTTTGAGAGAGTCTCACATTGTTCAGAGAGGGAAGAGAACTTTCCAAGAAGTGATCACATTCTGAAACTCAGCTTTAAATGCATTCTTTATCTTTAAAAGGAAACAGAAGATAATCAGTAAACCAAGTGTAGTTGTGGGCTTGTCTGCAAAGCTGTAGCATTCTGAAATAAGGCATTAGGACCAGGCATTTGAAACAAGAATTGTCAGTGCAAAGGTCTCTTGTGCTTTGAGAAAAATGCATATATCTTTCATTAAACAATACCTTTTTTCCATACTCTGATTTTTTTTATCTTGATCATTGTCTAAAGATAGCAACTATGGTGGCTGTTCTGGGTAAATCTTCAGGTACACATTCAAATCAGACTGTATTTTTGTGCTGTAGTGAATAAGTTTTAAAAGCATTGTAAGTTTTTTAATATCTATTTGTTTGAAGAGGAAATTGGATTTCTTATGAAAAATCTCCACCTTCTCTTAGTTGCTGTTGGAGAAAAAAAAAGCATGTTTAAAGACATGTTTTAGCTGCCACCGTTTTTTGTGATCAAACTTTCAATACGAAAGTCAGTTCCCTAATTTCTTCTTTTTCTCACGGGCACTGAATTGCCTTTTTTTTTTTAAGTACTTCAGAAGTTACTTCTTTTAAACAAAAGAAATCCACAGCATCCATGCTTTTCAAGCTTATCCTGAGTAGTTTTAATCTTTTATCACATTTGGAAGTAATAGGATTTTTAAAATTAAATAGTTCTGTTTAGGAATAAGTTTCATTCAAATAAGAGAAGATACAGCAGTAGTTGCCAAAGGGATAAAGTGCATTACCTGGTAACATATGCTTTATTTCTTATGTTCTGACAGAAAAGGAGATGAATGAGTATGTTATAGGCATAACTTTCCAGTAAATACTGTATTGTTTTTAGCATAATATATATCTATGTTCCTCAAAACCCCAAAACTTTTAAAGCTCATTTTAATTTAATAATTTATAAAATTATAACACTGCTACTTCCAAGGTTTAAAAATTCCAAATTATTTGGTATGAACTGTAGCATTAGAGTAGAATTCATAATTTCCTCCCTTGGTTCCTTTTTAATGCTCCCTACCGTATATTGCAACTATACTGTGAAATGAAAAAGGTCTGCTGAGAGCACTGGATCCCCCTGCCTTCCTATGCTGTCTCTGAGCAGCATGGGAATGCTACTTTGGATGGCTCTTGCTCTTATGGTCCTAAACTGCCCCCCAGCACACTGGCCCAGGTGAGGAGCAGCCTGGTTCAGGTTTGTCCCTTGGGACCATTTTACTACATGGTATAGGCAGAGCAGCAGGGTCTCAGATCAGGTTTTTAACACGTGCCTGTTTGCCAAATTCAGAACAAGACCTTTAGGGTTATTCAGTTCCAGTGATTGATTTCTTTTCTACGTGCTTCAAATAGAACCACAGAATGGTTTGGCTTGGAAGGGACCTCTAACATCATCTAGTTCCAAACCCTCTGCCAAGGGCAGGGACACCTTCCACTAGACCTGCTTGCTCAAACTCCCATCCAGCCTGGCCTTGAAATGCATTAATTACTTCTCATAATGTCCAAATAAATGAGTATCAAGGGCCCCTGCCTAAAGGTCTTTTGTCCCTGCACTCAGTACTGTGTATGTAAGCTATCTAATGATTGTTCAATGAAAAAACATAAACAGGCCTAGGAAATTAAAGCTTCCTTATTCTTTCTGTCCTCTAAGCCTTCAAGTCATCAGCAATGATTGGCAAAATCCCAAACTGGAGGTAAGAGATGCTTCACATGCAGCTACCTGCTGATTGAAGCATTCTCCTTGGAGTGTGCCAGGACTGTGAGACAGGAGAGGTTGCCTTGGTGTCCTTCAAATGGAAAGCCTAGAATCCAGTCTGCTGTTGCCTCTTCAGCTGCTGTTGAATAATGCACCATCCTAAACACTCTGCTGCTACATAAAAGTATGCAGCAAAAGTATATGTCCCAAAGGAGGGGGAGATAACCTCTGCCAAGACTTAGTTCTAGAAAAGCTTATGCAGCAGATGCAAATTTGTGCCTGATGACTGACCTAAATTTTGCCAAGGAGAGAGACAGACTGAAGAGCAATAAATATCCTGTGACCTGTTGTCTGGGCTACCTAAAATGTGCCTCCTGTTCAAGCTTTTAGAAAGGCAGGAGTTGTGGTGCATTACTGTCACCAGGTAATGGCGTTGGAGGACTAAACTCTCTCAGTTCTATACATTCACCCACCTTGTTGGGTGGGCAGTAGCTGAGTTCTGCACACCATTCGGGTTGGGCAGGAATGGCTACACAAAGGACAAAGTTCTGAAGAATTAGGTCAGTAGGTTTTATATCTAATTAGGCCTCTCATCCTACAAACCACTTACAGTTTTGCATTATTTTATGTTCACTGTGTCTTAAATGGAACTACTCATATGAGTGAAGTTATGGGTGTAATTGCAGCAGGATGGGATCTGGGCAATCACATTTTGGCTTATTTGTACTGTAGCACTGTTGCAAACCGGGTATCTGTGATATTACACCTTGCCCAGGCAGGGTGAAGGGGTAGCTGAAACTGAATATATTTCTGTGAAATGGCTTGCACTCCATTACTGTACCATTGCCAAACCAAGCA
The DNA here is from genome assembly GCA_013399225.1 of Rhipidura dahli. Classification (NCBI taxonomy): domain Eukaryota; kingdom Metazoa; phylum Chordata; class Aves; order Passeriformes; family Rhipiduridae; genus Rhipidura; species Rhipidura dahli. The sequence continues at coordinate 64,687 of VXAC01004161.1, read as the reverse complement.
CTTGCACAGAGACACATCACAGAGAGCATTTCCTCTGTTAAGAGAGTCATAAGGCATAGATTTTCAATGCAAAAGGTCGTGAGGCTGCAGTTTCACTGGGTAATGTGCTGCATTTGCATAGACACATATTCAGACAGTTAATGGTAGTGCAGAATGCTTTAATGATTTTCATTTGCATCAAGCTGTTCTCACCTCTTAGGAACATAATGGATAAATAGAAGAGGCCTTTTGTTTGCTCTTCATGAAAGTTACCAGTGATTAAGTGGTGCTGAGAGAAGAGACTCATGCTCTCATTTGAAAAAAAAAAAAAAAACAAAACCAGCAACAAAACTGCCCATCAAAGCTGACTTCAAAGTGACCTACTTCATTTTGATTTAAAATGGCACTTGAGAAATTTATTTAATTGTTATGCAGATTTCCTCATTCAAAACACAAAAGTGGTCACCCCTAACTGAAAATACAGAAATAGTTATTACATCAGTTGCAAAATACTCATAATTTGTTAGGGTACTCTTTATAGTGTTGAATTACAAACAAAGCTGTATACACTTAGATTTTCTTCCAAATGGATTCAGCAGTCACATTTTTTATTAAAAAATATGTCCAGAATAGTTGTGAGTAATTTGATACTTTTGCCCATGCCAGAGGCTTGCTAGAGAAAATCTTGTCATGATTCCATATAGGGTCTCCCTGTGAAAATCTCCACACCTTCCTGGAATATAAAGTTATACAGACTTCCAAACTATGTCTTGGACCCTTGCAACTCAGTATCAGCTTCTTGGGCTCCTCTGTCATGCATCAGTTCAAAAGCCCCTTCTTGAAAAGGGCTTAAAGGCAGTTATCTTAGTCTCTGTCTGTGTTATGTTTTTAGGCATTTTCTGAAGGACTTCACATGCAGTTCAGTCTTTTTCAGTGTAATCTTGAAAAAAATCTGAGTGGCTTTTTGAGAATAAAGCTCTGTTCTTAAATACCTTTCTCTCCGAATAGTTATGCTTAAATTTTTGTTCCTAATTAGTAGGCACACAAGTCACAATTTCATTGCCCTGATTTGCACATTGGTGCCTTGATACCAGTATTTTTTTAATGATATTTTTCCAAATGTGCTAGAGTGTCAACTTTATGTGTCACACTGAGAAGCTCAGCCAAGCCACTCCACATTCCAAATACCCAAATTTTAGTAGTCTCCACTCAGGATACAAGGGTGCAATGTTTCTGAGAGCTGCTAGAATGAACAGGCTTTCAAGTCCTTCGTCTTTTCAGTTAGTGACATACAATTCTTTCAGTTTCTAACCCCTTGCCTTCCAGACAGTGATCGTGAGTACTTCTTGTGGCATCCCAAGCCTGTCATTTAAATCAAGATATGGAACTTGACTTCATGTGTTTGGAATATTCTCTATTTTCACAGAATCGGTAGGATATTTGGGGAATACAGAGTATGCAAATGCAGACCTGCTTAATACATAATTTTTATGGCCCTTCTGTTTTGTATTGGCTTTGTAATTTGTCCAGTGTTTGACTAAGTGGTAATTAAATTTACAATGAGAATATATTGGTCCCTCCTTCACTTCACTGATTTTAATTCTTTACTCCTCCAGTTAATTTTCTTTTAAATCTGCCTTTGTATTCCCAGTGTGCCATGAAAGGACTAGTCAACAGCCTGAATGTAGGGGGCAGTTGAGGGAAATTTCTATCTGCAGTCAATATCACCACTACAGGAGGGGTGCTGGATATCCTAACATGTACAGTAAAACTGGCTGAATTCAGTGACCACTGCCTGACCAGCATAACAATTCCTTAGCAATTTATGGCAGGTTGGGAGAGCAAGGATTTAGGATTACATTCAAGAGGTCTGTGCATACAAGGCTTTGACTTCCTTGGGTTAGGAATAAAAGACCTGTTTGAAGGTATGTTTATTTTCAGTGTATGGTAAGATGCAGCGTCTTCACACTTGAAAATAAGATCCATTATTGACATTGTATTTCAGTACATGTAGATAAAAATGTATTTTACATGAATTATCTGTGTAGATTCTTTGCATCTTGTGTATTTATAGCCTCACAGTGGTCTTGATCATCTTAATCTTGGGTTTTAGTTATGCACTTACGTGCAACACGTGGAAATACAGCTTACTAAGTGAATATGACTGAGGAGATATTCCAGAAGCAAATCCTAGAAGTGAAGGTGAAACATTTTAGCTGATGCTGACAGAATTGCAGAAACTCCTTGCTGTAGTGGGAAAGCTTTGTTCAAAACCAAAAATGTTCTTATGGTTTTAATTGAGTGGCAGAAAATGACTTCTGTGTGGTCATCCCTGCTAAGAGTTTCTTTAAAACCAACATTTTCCATTTTTCCTTGTTTATTTCTTTTTGGCTAGTAGTTGCCTCCCTGAATTGGATTTATAAACTATGAATCTAAGGAGGATAAAATGTTTAGTGAAGAATTTGATCCAGATGTATAGTACTGTTTCAATAAATATATTTTAATCACCCTTTATTTAGGGTGAAGAAGGGTTTTTGGGAATTTGGGTGTTTGTTTACTTTTTTGTTGTTTGGATTTGTTGTGATTTTTTGTTTGTTTGTTTTCCTTTTAAAAATATTCTCTTTAACTTTGAAGCAGCCAAATTCTTGCTGTGTAAAACTCCAGGAAAGTCTATAGTATTTCAGCAGGGATTCATGTGGCCCTTGGGTTTTTGGACGGTATCGTGTTGCAAGCTCCTAAAATAGGACTGTTTGGAAAGCTACAGGCTTCCCATCTTTTTGTCTGGAAAAGTTATAGAATGGAACAGGCAGGCTTTTCACTGAGCTGCTGAGAATGCAGTTCTGGCTATGCAATCAGGACTAAATAAGGAGCAAGATCTGCACTAAAAATAGAAACAGAGGCTGATCCAACTGCAGCGTGAGTTATAATCCTCACACAGCAAAGGGCTGGTAGGTTCAGCTGAGGACACTCAGCTACAGAGAATCAAATAAACTTTATCCTGCCCCTAAAAAACCATCATACCCTAGCTGCTCTAACCAGATTTTTACTAGTCAGCAGAACTATTAATCATGCCTGCAAAATATTTAACATGTTTTTTCAAATGTAGATCTCTTACTGGTATGACTTTATTAGAGAGAAGATTATATTTGCGACATAGTAAGAGAGAAATGTGGGTTGGGCTTATGTAACTGTTTGAGGAACATGGTGGAAAATGACACAGAGAGATTTACTGCACTTTTCCTCTCAGCTGGGTGAATACGTTCTTATCACTGCTTTGTGCCTTAAGCTAACGTGTCCAGTTGGGCACAGTGAGCTGATTTGGGTATCTGCCCAGGCCTGGGCTCTTGTCACAGTCTGTGCAGTTCATAGTGTGTGCTTTAAGGGCAGTTGTTCTGCCTGTTTCAAGAACAAAGTACAGAACTGTGTAGTTCATTCCTGCCCCCTCCCCTCCTCTCTGTTGGTAAAATAGTTCAGAACATATTTGTCTTTTATTTGTGTATTTCCTTTCCACTTACACATACCTCATAATCTTAAGCCAAACTTGCCCAGGGAGTTCAAATATATCCTTTGGTACAGAATAGATTGCTATTTCTTATTTGTTGTTAGGAATATTTGGTTATTAAATATTTGGATTAAATGAGCACAGCCAGCTACAGCTACGTTCTGCTTGCTTTCTGTGCCTGTTCCTGCATCTTTCCAGGCAGTGATATGGCAAGCATGAACTTATTTTCTGTTTCTTCAGTCTTAAAAGGCAGAGAATCTGCAACAGACTCTGATAATTCATCATAGAATTCCAATTATTCTAAATATGATTACATATGAAAATTTTAAAAAGTAGAAGACACCAAATCACTCATCTAACTAACTAAATGTTTAAAAATATATTAATTTTTAGTTTTCAATTAGCTGCCGAATTTGTACTGAAAATATATCCTGTTGGTGTAATTTTTTGCCTGTTAATCACAGGAGTTGCTCAGTCAAATTGCAAGACAGTGAGTGGAGGAGAAACATCTGGGTCATTTGACACATGCAAAAGCTCACATAGCAGTGGTAGCAAGTGGAGTAAGACCAAGGACAGAGATCATCCAACCTGCACAGGCCAAGAACAAGGCAGATAAAACAGTCAGTGTTCAGTGAGTCACAAATCAATGGCTTGGCTGCATTTTCCTCATTCAGTTCCCTCCACACCATAACATGAACTACAACATTCCCTGTTTCCAGACTCCGATCCCAGCACCCCCATCTCCTCTATTCTGCGGCCCGTACTGAGAGCACAGCTTAGCAGAAGCTGCAAGCAGCTCCCTTGCAGAAAGCCAAGCTGATGAACACCATCTTGTAGCTGGGGAGGTAGCAGCCTCATTCTCCAGCCGAGTTCAGAGGCCTTTTTTCTTGTTTTGTTTTTGTATTCTCATTATTTGTGCTTATATTTGAATATCTGTATTTTCTGGCGGCAAAAAAAGGAGTGTGTGCAGTCCAGGAAGCATAGGGAAGGGATACTGGGTGATCATTGCTGTAAGTGCTTCACAGTGAAATATGTGTATCATGGTGTTTTAGTCACATTCGAAACTTACACTGATTAATTGTCTCATTTTTTGACATAAATGAAATCTTTATAAGACTACATAAGATTTTGCATTAGTTTAACAATGGGTTACACACACCTAGTTTATGTGTTAGCTATTTGAAAGAAATCATTTGGTGTAATAAAAGCAAGATAAGCCTGCAGTACAGACATAGTAATTTCAGTGAATTTATTAAAAGTAGTTAAATACTAGTATCAGTTTAATGATTACACTTGAAAAGTCACACCCAATACAACAAAGAATTTTTTAAATTTTATATAGAAAGAGGGAAATCCTTTTAATAACATATTTTAGGTAACTGAAAGTTGCACAAAGAGGAAATGGCATTGCTTGAACTCAGTTTTAGCCCACCCAGAAGTTTACATGAACATCCTATCAGTTTAGAGTGAGTGTGGTTCTAGATTAGAAAGCGGTGGTGGTAAACAGTGCATTATAACTGAAATGTTAAGAGCTAACTCCAAAACTACATATGAACAGGTGTGAGATTCTACCTTCCCTGCCTCTTCACTATTAATTATAAATGTAATAAAAATATGGAATAATTAAGTCCTTACATATGCAGAATGAATGAATCCAAATTAAGAATTTTTTTCTTAAAGAGGATTTGTTTATTTTTTTATCAGAGTCCTTTTGAAGTACAGTGTGAGGTCACAGCTGTTCTCTTCATTCACATGTAGTCTAATAAAACAAACAACATATGTATAGCTCACAGGAGTTTAGCACTCAGAACATAGGGATTTATATATGATTTTGAAAACTGTAAATAACAAATTATGCTTAACCTTTTTAATTCTGTCCATCAATCAGATTTTTTGGTATGATTTGTGTTGGAATTAAGGTTTTCATATATTACAATATTCAGAAAAATAAAAATTCCCCCACCAAATGCAAGATAGCAAGGTCCACATTACATCCTCAGTCTTAATTCCAATTGTCATAAGTCTTACAGATTTACATAATTACTTCATTTGCATAATTACTTAAGACTTAGATCTGTGCTCCAATGAAAGCAGACCTGAAACCTTTTCCTAAATAACACTTAACCGCATTTGGTACTGCGAGGATACAGGGCTGACCTCAGAAATGGGCATGTTGCCCTTTCCTTAGAGCATGTTGGCATCTGGGCACCTGAGTGAGTTTGGGGAGTTAGTTCAGGAGCATCCTAATGGTCATGAGCAGTCTGCTGGTGGTACTTGTGCCACACCACATCTGGAGTGGATAGGGCTTGGGGAGGAGGGGCTATGGATTATTCCATGTTTGCTCATGGGCCAAAGAGCTTTTGGTTCAATTACAGTTCGGACACAGCTGTGGTGGTCTCATTTACCCTCAGAGGGGTGCTTTTAAATAGTGAGGAGTGAAATAACAAACCTCAAATGCATCACTCAGTTTCTTGTGAGTCAAGTGGGGAGATTAGCTAAAAATTCACACATACAAATATATCCTTCCCCTTTTCAAAAATTTTTCTTGTTGAAGACAGTGAGCTACAGAAACCCATCAGTCTGCACATGGTCACATGGATATTTGCTTTTGAACCAGGCAGTGAATTTCCCTTTGACTTGCCCAAAACACAGAACCCTCACCTCTCTTTTTACTCTAAAAATTCTGTCATTTCAGGGAATGTGTGCTTGCTAGACTGAAACACTAGAAAGCAGATAAGCACTTCAGTGCAGAATAGGTGGTTGCTATTATTATATGATAGTATAAATTTATTCATTGTAGGAAATAGGTAACTTACAGGATATAGGTTAATTCTTGACACCATACAAGTCATGACAGAAAGTTCTTGTCATCTGATAGTTTTTGGATGGCCTCTTTACAGTTAAGTCAGACCCTTAAACCAGTTTACAGTGGACAAATATCCAAATCAGAAAGATCATCATGATTGTGAGCAATCTTTTATGGCTTTATGTCAATAGTGTGAGAATGTGGCATTACTCTCTGTACCAGGAAGAAATTATGGTATTTGCAAAAAATCTTCTTTTTTGTGTGTTGTGCTTAGTCTGCAGAATATCCGCTTAAAAGATTTCAGCAGATACTCCTCTTCCAAACACAGACAGGAAATGAAAAACAGTTGAAGGCATCTTCTCAGAATAGAGTTGCCCTGAATGGACATCTTCAAGCACAAGCCAACAGGCAATGATTTCCTTGTTCCAGGGATAGCTGTTTCCTTTTATTTTTTCCTGTCCATCCTTCTAATTGGCAGATTACTTGGCAAAATCAAGTAAGACTCAGCAAAATTAAACTTTTGCCAAAAGAGTCCTGCTTTCCAAATATCCTGAACAGAGTAACTGTAGAACTAATGGACTTCAACATTTGGAGCCACCAAAGAAAGGAACAGTTTGGTATCTGTACCTAAAGTTGTTCCCTCTCTTAGCCTGCATGCTGGATAGCTGTTAAGAATAGAAGTGCTGCTTTTCACTCATTCTTGCACAATGGTAAGAAGATCTCATTCAGGCAATTCTAATTGGCAAAGAAAATGAGATTTTCCTCCTAGACCTGTTAAGTATCTTGAGTACATTTCAGGAATTGCTACACGATGTTTTAAACCCTCCTCTGGCTTTGGAGCAGTGGCCAGTCCTGAAAGGCTGAAAGAAGTTGAACTTGCAGCAGTCTGTATTCAGTATCTTTGCCCACTCACTGAATTCTTGAAGGTTCTTGAAGTGTACATGTAAGGTAAATATTGTAGTTCTCCTGCTTCAGACTGGGACCTGTATCTGGAACCATCAGCTCACAGAAGTCCCTATCCTTGACAAAAATTTTATACCCCTAATGACTTTTGGCCATCACTTCAATGACAAGAGAGATGGAAAAATCAAGCTGATCCCTCTTCTGTAAATGGATGCAGAGCACTTAATTCAATCCTCCAATTTCTGTCAGCAATGGTTACGGAGCTCCACCTGAACTAGAGGATTCATCTTCCTGTATTCTTCTGTCAAACCACATGTTATTGGAGCCAGTCATCTCTTTACACTTGGAATGTAACAGGTGCCCTGTTAACTACAACAAGTGAAGTATTTTAAGATATTCACTTGACTTTTCCTACCTAGTTATTGCAGACTGCATGTCTGTTTTAAGATTGTTATAGCAATTCCAGGTAAAGCATTAGATCATACTCTGTCAGAGCAGCATCTGTGCTGACAATTTCAGCAAGAAAATTATTTATCTTAGACATCTACAGAGCATCATCCTGAAGCTCTGTCTTCCCAATTCAACAGATGTTACATATATTAACAAGTCTTGATGGGTTGCACCATAAAGTGGTGCTCCTATTGCAACCTCTCAAGAATCTGAGTCTGGCTGGGAAGGAACTAATGATTGTTATTGAGTACACTGGTGAAAATAGGGATATATGCTGGATGTGGGTAACTGCTGGGAGGGAAACAGAGAATGAGTTACCTATCAGTAATGATGAATGCTAGATGTGCACATGTCCCACACAGCCCCCATTCTCTTTTTGTTGTACTCCTGTCCACTTGGGATTCTCACACACAAAGGCATGCTGAGTGTTCTACTGTCCAAATTAAAATCTTGAAGTGCCTCAAGGCTTACATGTGCTGTATCAGCTATGTCAGCCCTTGCAGTCCCATAAACAAACATGCAACTCCAGCAGATATGCATGTACACCTCTCACTGAACTCCTGGTGCTATATCTTATCAGTCAGTCAATCATGGGAATGAAAAGCTTTCCTACAAGTTCTTTGTGCAATGAAAGTAGCAATACCAGATAGCATAAGCATGTTCAATCATACAAAGCAATAAAGTAATTTTAAAATGCACATATAAAGCAACAGTAAGAGTACCTGAACAAACAATATTTGAAACTGTGTGTTACAACTTTTAAAATATTTTCCTTAAACTCCAGATTTTGAAACTTATTAATGGAACGTGGCATCAATGAATAACTTGTTTTAAACCTTTGTCTGCACAGTGAGTGTGCAGTTCTACTGTCATGTATAAAATTTAGGAACATAAGCAAAATTGTCAACAAACATTACCAGGCAAACAGTTACAAGACAACAGTAAGCCATCATCCCTAAAAGCAAAAATATGGACCAGTCCACAGTGAAATTAAAATTGTCAAGAGCACATCACATTTGTTCTCGGAGAATTCTGTACATTTCCAAATCACAGCCAAACAAAACACAGGTAGACATCTGTCTGCAGTCTGCATAGTTGTGTCTTCTGCCAATTCATCCCATAAATAATGAGTACTTCTGTGCAATCCTGTTGTTGTCATACATTGTATACAGTGGCCTAAACTTTTCAGTATCTCATAAATAACAACTGTAGACTAACCTGGGGATTAGACAGTGCAAAGCCTGATAGGAAGATAAGGATTCAGGAGACTAGACAAAAAAAATAGTTAGAAAAGTCTGAAAATGAGAGAAGAGCACAAGGGGAACAAAATAATAAACTCTGAGGAAAGTGTCAATGCCAGTAAATGTAAGATTCTATTTGAGAAAAAAAAGAGTGAAGCACTGATGGAAACAGGAGGGTGTGTTCATCCAAGCCCATTATAGGAAGGAAGGATAATTATTCCTCTTTTGTTCTCTACCATGTTTTAATACTACTGTTTAAAGTCATGCATTGTAACTGTTGAGGGAAAGGTATACCTAGAATTTAAAAGCAATCATATACCATAAGAAGAGTCATGAACCACAGAGCTAGGAAATAATGGTTGTGGTCATTCCTAGAGAATTCATGGGCCTTCTGAAAGCCAAGGATCAGATTCAGACTTGACTCCCTCAGTTTGGTTAAATAAGCCACAACTGTTGCCAGCAGGTTTGTTTTCTTGTGAGTCAAACTCCAGTCTTACCTTTGCCCTTTTGTCTCAGTGGAAGATCAGCGTGTGCATATGAACACAGAATTATTTTCTTTTCCATAATGATCGAACCCAAATGTTATTTTACCTTTGCCAGCTTTGTGTAGGTGATGTGCCATCTTGCATATTTATTTTTCTGGAGTGATTCCCAGAAGTATGCTATGCTTTTTCTTGCTCAGGTCTCACTGGCTTTATTTATGAGTTGTGTACACCAGGTTTTCAGTCCCTGGGGACAGGCCTACAAAGGAAATCTGTGGACAGTATTTAATACATACAAGCATGAGACCAGTAAAAAGGCAGCTCCAAATGATTCACAGTTTCAGACTAGATCGTGGATAAGTTAGCATCCATGGTCTAAAGCCCAAACACCTTTACCTGGTTGGTCATGTAGGAGGAAGGCTCCTTTATCAAGTGGAAACAACGAAATGTGCAAATTTTTGCTTGGTTTACAGGTTTAAAATTCCATTGTTCTCTGATGACTGAGTCTAATAGCAGTATTGTTATTGATTCTACTGATTGCATAGAACAATGTTTGTAAAATACCTTTTTTCTTGCAATTAGATACATTAATTCCCTTTGGCTGTAAAATAAATCAAGATAAGGCTCTCTTTCTCACATGCCATCACAACTGATGAGATATGAGAGGTGTGTTATCCCTTCAATTATAGCTTGCAATCCCATTAATTGAATAATAGCATGACCTGGGGAAACTTAATGGCTAGTAAGGGTACATAGGAAAGCTGACATGCAAGTTTGATGTACATTTTAAACTGCTGTTGTGTTTACAGGTTGGCTGCTTGAAAAAACACACTTTTTACCATCCTCTAGGACTTCTGTGAGATGCCATAATTGCTGGACTATTCCTCAAAACACTACTGATGGATGAGCATTCTGATGGTCAAACCAAGGAGCAGGGCACCCTCCCCAATGCTGCAATTCATCTGACAAGCCCGTTTGATATTTAGGCCTGTGTTCTTCATCTGGCAAATATTTTGTCTCTAGGTCTCTTCATGTCAGCTGCAGTGGGTGTGATGAGGCTGTCGACTCATGTAGCATGTCAACATGTTGGTATTGGACTTAGGGATGCTCCTAGACTTGCTTCTGGGCCAGCTCTAGTGTCGGTGCAAACTGCAAGCACAGGATCTCACTTGCAAGGCTGTCTGTGTGTCTGTGCATATCTGGGGTTTAGCAGCTGGCAGTCAGGGAGGTGGCTTAGCAGGCTACTCAGTGCAGTGACAGGGGACATGGCACTGCTCCTGTGCAGAGGAAGCAGATGGCATTTGGAGAAGGCAACTGTTTCAGCTGGGCGTGGTAAAGATGTCAGGGAGCACCTAGAGGGATAGACAAGTGCTGGTCTGATAGCTGAAGTGTGCAGAGCACAGTTCAATGCCAGCCATAACTGATCATTCTCCCAAGTGCTGTGCCAGAGCAGGCTTTCTAGTGATGGTGCACAAGTGATTTTGCACAGCTTCTTCTGTGCCAGGCTGGGCACTCATGTCTTGTGGCAGGCAGGAGGGAAATGCAAGGGCTGTCAGTGTGATGGAGGAATTAGCAGTGCTAGTTTGGTTTCACTTGGTGTCATTGGCAGCTATCAGACCTACTGGTGGCAGGCAGGCAGGACAGAGCTGCTGAGGTGACCTGCCATGGACCACCCTTTACCCTCTTGTTTCCACTGACACCTGAACTCACAAAGCAATTCCCTCTAAGGCGATTCACCCAGTGACCCTGAAGAGCTGATTACTCAGTGGGATGATATGGAGCGAGGTAGCCTGAGGACAGGCATTACTGTGGACTGGCTTTGCAGCTTCTGCCATCTCAGCTACTGCTCTGTAAAGTTTGGGATCTGGCCTGAGGGAAAACCAGTCAGTAAGTAGCTTAAAGGAAGGGGATGCCCTCACGAACCCTCTGCTGAATTAAGGATCCCAAGTAACACCAATTACCTCACTTAAGAGTCCAGCACTTGTCTATCCCTCTAGGTGCTCCCTGACATCTTTACCACGCCCAGCTGAAACAGTTGCCTTCTCCATCCTGACACCTCAAAGTGCCAGCAGAGCTCCAAATCCTTTTCTGTGTAGCAGAGCCCTGACAAACATTTTAATCAGGTATTGGATGAGACCAGCAGGCATGTCCTGGTAGCAGAAGCAGGTGGGTATTGCTAGTTAAGGAGAAGAGGCTATTGGGGTCTTTCCTCATCTCAGTCACAGGACCTGAAGAAGACTTTCTTAAAGGCACCCCATCCATCACAGAGCTGCAGCTGACACCTGAGTCAGGGATATAGCACTGGCCTTGAAGAAGCAGTGCTTTAATTTATGCTGGCTAACAGGACAGGAACAAGTGCATACATCCCATGCTTTGTGCCAGAGCCAGGATGCCTTTTGCAGAGGTACTGTAGCTTATTAGGCAGAGACAACTTAGGAGAGTAAAAAAGGGAGACTGTGCTGCTGAGGAGGAGAAACAACAAGCTGCAAACTGGGGGTGAGGAGAGAGCAGAGCCAATGCTGATGCATTACCCTGGTTCAGTGGTCCTACAGGTATTGGCTGGGCCAAAACTGCAAGGGATGCTCTCAACTATGGCCTGCTCTTTTTAAACAAACCAAACTAGCACGTGTTACTTGTGAGTTTATGCTTGGTTTTTATTTAGTTCTTTGGGGTTTTTCTACTACAGAATCAAAGAAGGGTTGTGGTTGGAAGCAGCCTTAAAGATCATCTGGTTGTAACCATGTTTGTTTGTATTATTTTGTTTTCTTTAATAAGAAAGAAATTCAGAAGCATGAGTAGACTTGCTTGCAAGTAGTTACATTTAGCTGTAATCTGCCTGGTGCATTGTAGGAGAAAAACTGCACTGGTTTGAACTGGACTGAGTAGCAAGAATACTTTAATTTGGGGCAGCAAAGAGAAAATTGTATAACACTGTTGTGCTGTCCTGAGTGGGAGAAGAATCTGGTGAATTGCATGATTTTCTGTCTTTATAATCAGTTTGTTATGCAGAGAGCAATGCCACGGGATTCAGCATTTCATCTGCTGGGTTTTCCCTGGCAGCATCTGAAGAAGTTCATTATAAGTGTTTATCACATGATCCACTTAATCAAACCAGTGAAACTCAGAGAATAAGTCCTTCTAACAAGACCCTTCAGAGCTGCCTTATAAGCTACTTACTGATATATTCTTCCTTGGTGAGTGTACAATGAGTTTCCTTGTATCCCAGTCTATGATACAGGAAGTTCATTATCCCCAGTCCGAATTCAGACGTAAAGAAAGGAAGCAGGGCTTACAAAGGAGTGACAGATAATTTGCAAAGGATTTTAGTTAGCCACTCAAATCCCAGATAGAGTCAGACTGGAAGCTCTTCGTAAGAACAGCCTTCTGGTATTCAGCATTAGGCACAAGGCAGCTCTATCTCCATAGCTGCTTCTAATGTTGTAAAATGCAGGCAACACATGAAAAATTATGAAAAATGCTTCTTTTGATTAGAGGTTTCCTAATGGAAGTGTGTGAGAGAGAAGAGAAATCAGAACTGATAGCATGCTTTTAGGTGGATGATAGCACATCTACAGCACAACAGTCAGAGCCAATAGCTGGGCTGATGCAAAATGCCTCAAAAGCCTCTGCTGAATCCATCCCCGTGTGCACTGAGGGGCCGAGGCACTGAGACTGGTGTGACAGGCTCAGAGCTCACAGACATGCTGCTTGCAGCCTGTGCTTGTACCCCATATGGCTGGTGGGGATAAATGCCTTTCCCAGGGATGTACCTAACAAATGCTCTGGTTGTAGGGAGCAGGTAAGTCAAGGACTCCTCTGCCTCCTTGAAGGCATTCATTTTACTGAGCTCTGCCACATGCAGTGTGGCACCAGATTTCCTGGCACTCACTGGATTTTCTCACCAATGCTGTTTCACAGACAGCGTCTCATAAAGGCTTGTCTTCTTGCTATCTGCAAAAGATCAGTTTGGGTATCACCACAAATGTAGGCTTAGACCATACTTTATATAGAAATGCTCTGGATAGTTTTCCCAAGCACCACCCTGTCTCCATACAATAGCACTGCTCAGCTACACCTCTTAGTTCATGTCATGTGAAGACAGTACAGGGTCACACCAGATCCAGTGTTGATTTTGTGTAGGGATGCACTGGCTGAGCCTGATGTAGGTCTCTGGATGAACATTTTTTTTTGTACTGAAAAAAACTGCAGTTGGGGCCAGGAACATTGGGCAGTTTGAGACAAGCTACTCTGTAAGACATCAAAACCAGGGAAGTGTGCACAGCTGAGAAATACGGGCAACAGAAAAACTATAACCTGGTTTGATGGGGATGGTGCTTTTTCCCTAGCATGGCTCCAGTAAAGCAAGGCACAAAATTCACACCATTGTCTGGGCACTGCTTTGAGGGAATGATGAAATCTGTCTCTCCAATGCCAAGTCCATCCAGCCCAGAGCTTAAAATTCAACCTGTTAATTACTCCTGGGAATAATTAGCCTGGAGTGAGCAAGGACTCTTGACTACATCAATCAGTGTGAGAGTCTGAGATGTGCCGTTTTCATTCCTTGTGTTTTCCATGTACTATGTACCTGTCTGTCTTGTCTTGTCTTGATGCAGCTGTTGGTCTCTTGACTGCTGATACACTGATATATCAAACTGTCATCAGTATAGTTGTGTCCTCAGGAGGGACTGTGCTGCTTAGTAGGTTGGTTTCCAGCTAGTAAGTTAAAATGGGACACAAAAGCCTGGAGGAAAACACTGTTTTTCTCTTGTTTTTTCTCTTCTTTTTAAAACAGTAAATGGTAAGTTATTTTATCTTTTTTCAAAAAAGAGACCTAAAGAGATGAATCTATGCTAGTTGATTAGTTTTGCTGCTGCATTCAATTTTATTACAGTGTAGCTCCCTTCCTCTTTCTCACTTCTTTATTGTACTCTGTCTTCTCAGGTGCTATTGTGCCTATTTAAAGAGCTCCCCTCCATCTCTCTTTTGGGACAGTCTTAACTGCTGGCTTTCTGCTGTTTCAGCTTCTACACAGCTGGTGTGTCAAGGAAAAAACTGTCTTTGTAAGGCTGTGAGGAGAATGGACCCATAAAAATCAATATTTTTTGTATGTACTTAATTCTTTAATCAGTAACTCTTCAACAACCTTACCTAAATAGCCACTTTTCTATTGTCTCGGCATGCTCTTGGTTTGACATTTGGGAACCACTAGTGGCTGTGTCAGTGCTGAGGCTGGATTTCAGTGTCTCTGTACAATCTGTTTGGAGGCAAGTTCTGGGAGGAAGACTGTGGCAGGCGCATCTGGCTGTGTGCATTTGCACATATGTGAGATGCACACAACGCCCACTGAGAACTGATGCCACCAGATACTGACTGGACTGGGTTTGGTCAGTGCCAGGCTGGGCTCAATTCTCTCTCCCAGCCTAGGGATGAAAGATTCTCTAATGCACTGGCTGCTTCTGGGATGCTCAACTCAATCCCCAGCAGTGTTACCTGTTTAGAAGCCTTTCTCCCTGAATTTCTTGGAAGACTGCAGGGTTTTTAACAGTGGACTGCAGCACCTGCTGCTTGCTGGAAATCCAGAGGCTGGCACATGGGAGCATTGCAGTGCTGAACGTGGCAGTCACAAAGCATCGCATTTACCAGATTTTCACTGGGCATAGCTGATGAAAAACAGAACAGACATGCTGTAAGGACTGTCAGCTCAAGTAAAGGAAGGTAGCTTTGAAGAAAGCCTCCAAGATAGTGTTTTCAGAATATACTTCTTTAGAAAAGAAGTGGAAAATCCAAAGAATGAAATTCAGCCGGAATGAGCTCACTGCAGGTGGTGCTAGTAATGATTTTTTAAAAATCAATTTTAGTTAATAACTATTTTAATGGGGGAGGGGGGGAGGGTGCTGTCCAGTGTCTGCCACTGCACTACCTTCTTCTGCAGCCCCAGGAAACCCACACTTTTGAGTGTGGAGCTTTCCAACAGTGTGCATTTCCCCATTCTTAGATGAGTAGTACAAGTCAGACAGAGAGGGCGTCATCTGCCCAGCCATCAAAGTAGATCCTGAGAAGTTCCCTACTTCTTGGCAGATCCCCCTTCCACAAGCCAGTCCTGCAGGGATTTACATCCACTGGATTAATCCAAGTTTCACCTGAGATTCCCTGGATCTGTCCATTAGACTTGGTGTCTGCAGAGGTTGTTGTGAAACTTGCCTGCCCCGAGGGTTAATACTTGCCCCTCACCCTCTGGAAACTGGAGAAGTCCTTGATACCTTTCAGTGAAGAACAAATGTTTTAAAACCCCCTGCCTTTGCTTTTGGTGACATTTCTTGCAGTTTGCATGGATCTGTGCAGTGGCACGCAGTGCTCAGAGCCACCGGGAGTATGTGTGTTCATATTTGTTTGGTCCCATCTACATCAGCGAGCCCTTGAAATGTAGCCTAGCTGGCAGATCTGGTCAGGCTGGGAAACTTAGCTTTAGATGGTTTTTTGTTTGTTTACAAGTGATCTTGGCCACAGACAGGGACACACAGCTGGTGGTCTGTGCACTGTTCCATGATGAGGCTGAGGCTGGGCTCTGAGCCGATGAAGGCTGGAGTGGGGCTAAGCAATTCCGTCTTATTCTTGGCTTAATTTGGAGGCGGGTTGGACAGGCTGCTACTCTGCTGCCTTCTTCTGTGGTCTGGCATCTCAGGGCCTGGTTTGGCTTTGCTTGTGCGGGCAGCAGCATCCAGCACCCGTCTGCCATGGCAGTGGAACCTCTGCTTGCTCAGATGTTCTTCTCCTGCAGCCCAGAGAACACTTCTTGCTGTGAGCAGTAACTTGTAATACAAATACCACACAAATACAGGCATTTCTCTTCCTGCAGTGGTTGTGATAGGCAGAGTGGCAGAGGTGTGTCTGATGTTTCAGAGAGGGCTTGGCAAGTGGCTTTTGTGAGATGTTCCTGTGCCAGTGTGGTTCGTGCTGGCTGAGGGGACCGGGTGAGCATCTATTAGCACAGCTCAAGGAGAGCTGCAGATTTGTGATGATACTGATGTGCTGTGTGCCAGCCTGGAACTTCAGAAGACCCACGCTGGGAACTGGGGAGAAGGAGCAGTGCCAGCCCATCAGTACTGTGAACTGGGTGCTGTGGCAGTGCTCCCCTGCAGCAACATCATGATAAAGGATGGTGGAGGGGGAAGCTGATGAAAGCCATGACCTTCCAGGCAAGATCTGTTTCCCAAACACAGGTTAAACAATAGCAGACTGCTACAGGTGTGGGCATGGAGGAACCTGTTAAATTAAAGCCAAGGTGTAACTAGAGAGGTGTTTGCTTTGGAAGATAATGTGTACCTGTTCTGTACACTGAGGGTGAGGGAACTCTCTGAGATGTGTTTTGCTTCATTACCACAGTGGACCTCTTGCACTGCAAGGCCACAGAGCTCCCAGTTCTCCCCTCCCACATCCCCGTCCCTGTTAAGACTAGGGGTCCCTCTCAGCTTTACCAGTGCCTCCAATCTGACCACCCAGAAGTATCCTAAATGGTGGGAATTGCTCCTTATCTCATTGGTGAGCTTCCTGACCACGCTGGCTGGACTGATGCTGTTACTAAGATGCACAACTCTCTGGTACCTGCAGCCTGGTCAGCAGCTGGAGATGAGGGAAAGACTCTCAGGAAGGCACCCTTTGGTGAGGCTGTTATAATGAGCCAGCTTCGTTATCTGCCTTGCTGGCGGTCCCAGAGGGGCTGCAGGGGAGTCTGCTACTTTATTTTCTTAAATGGCATCAAATGGTGGCAATTAAGATCCTACCAGGAGAAAATGAGCTCTTAGGGCAGCATTTCTTGTTCTGTGTGCAATGCTTTATTAAATCAACTTTGTACTGGAATCACCCTACACATCCCTCTCTGGAGAGGCTGATCTAACTTAACAGTGGGATAAAATTTTGCAGCCCTATTTTTGTTACACTGGTGACTTGAATGCATTAATGCCATCTGAGTTTTGGCGAGCCTTCAAACCAGGCAGTCACTAAATTCTGTCTTAATGCTGCACTCATCCCAGTGTTAAGTATGTAACTTTTTGCTTTGCTTACTTCCCACAAAGTTAGGGACAATGAACCTCCTCTCCCATACACCCCTTGCACATGTACAGGTGCTGTGAGACAAACCCCTGGTGCTGTTGCCATCCAAGTGATGCCCTGTGCCTCTGTGTGTACTGCAGCTTGGCAGCTCCAGCTGGGCAGCAACACTGCCAGCCTGCAGGATGGAGCCTTGCATACTTCCAGCTACTTCTCCATTATTTGCACATAAAGTTAATGACTGATTCAAGAGTTCATCTACAAATACATATTTAGGGCCGCTCTTGGTAAATTTTCCCTCTCTCAGCCAAAAGCTCTTTGTTTTCTGCAATTTCCTTTCTGTATTTTCCCTTAACCCTAATCCATTTTAACATTAATGCATTAGTTTTGAAACAGCTGGTGTATTCTCAGCCTCTTCTTCTCCCTTACCTGCTGATTATTTCTTTTTTTCTTTCCTTTCCTTTCCTCACCATCCTCTGTACTTCTGCTGTTTGCAAAACCCGGCTTTTCTCCTCCCTCTCCCTCTTCACAGCTCCCACCATCTGTCTCTCTACAAATACAAAGCTTTAGGGGAAATGATTCACTAGGCTGCTAGCTCATTACTCACACTCTCCCCATCATGGTTTCTGTCCTTGTAGGATGCTCTAACTAATGTAAAGATCAATGAATCCTGGGAATTGTTATTTGATTAAAAAAAAGAAGAAAAAAAGGAAAAAAAAGGCCCAGCAGTAAAATAGATTGGGCTCTTTGTACTTCCTAAACAGCACAGCTCAGTTTTTCCTCCCCACTCTGCTAGCATTGTTTTGCAGAAAAGGATCATTGAAACAGAAGAATAGAAATAATCACAGGACCATTTAATGCAACCTTGTGCATCACATGATGCAGGAGTTACTTAATGAAATTCCCTGGCCCAAACCAAGCAAATCTGTGGTAAATCTAGAGCACATATTTTCGGATGACAGCCAAAATTATGAAAGGAATTTACTACCCAGCCTCACTAATCATTTTGAATGCTTAACTGCGCTCCCTAATACGCTGCTTTGCAAGCAGCAAAACTGAGACAGCCTCATTCCCTACACGTTTCTCTCCTCCAGGAGAGAATCCTTGTGCAGGCTGTGTACCCCAAAAGGCCTCCCAGCCCCCTGCCAGGGCCAGGGTAGCCAGCTGTCCACCTCTGGGAAGAGACTGGAACCCCTCCCTCCTCAGCACATAGGTTTGGGCCTCGCTCTTTGCTGGGGTAATTCTTTCCATGAAACTCAAAGACACTTAGTATCTTTGAGCTCTCCCTATTAAATGTGGCAGAAATTGGCTAAGAGGCTCAGAAGCCATTTGAGACAGTGTTAAAACACTTCAGATACCTTAAAATAACAGAGGCAGCCATACTGAGTTGGCAGATAATGCCATAGCATTTCATGGACTGGCTCAACCAGGAGGCTGAGCTTGATGCTGTGGGGCACCCCAGGTGACCCCAAATGTCGACCCACATCCCACTCCTTTTGTCTTTACTTTGTTGACCGTTTAAGATAGATTTCTGTCACGATTTTAGGCTGTCACCACATACTAGAAAGTTATTTTCTTAAATGAAAATTTATCACATGAAAAACAGACCTCCCTTCCCCACATGCAAGTAGGTGCCAAGAAGTACCACTGCCTAGCCCAGTTTTATTGTGCCTTCTTAGGAAGCTGCTGGCATGTCAGGTATTAGCCTGTTCCAGTTGTTGAGCTTCCCTTTTGAAAATGGAGTTGCAAGGAAGCACAGCAAACACCACAATCAAAATCATAGGAGTTGACAACACTGAATACAGCCTTCTCTTAAACGGCTGCAATAATTTTTGCAAAAGTCTGCTAAAGGAAAACCCGAGTTTTATTTTTTTCTTCATGGGCACCACAAAGCATGTCCTGCATCAACACACCATGCTGGCACCACCTCCATGGAAACCTAATTAATTAATTTGAATACTGTAAGAGAAATATCAACTTCTGGGCTAATTTTTCAGGCTACCAAACAAATGTACTTTTTTGTAAAGCTGTATGTGGGTCATTCTGTGACAAATACTAAAGCTGAGGAGGATCTTGGTACGACTGCTCTAAAGAATAATGGATGCAGAATTTTAAGCCAATAGAGTCCACTGTTACTGAGGTAAGGTTAAGGCTGTTTAAAAACCAAAAAATCCTCACCAAAGTCATGCTTGTGTGCTCTGTTTGAAAGTTCAAATTTTAGCAGACGTGATGTTGTTGAGCCATCCTTGTTGCCAGCACCCTGTAGCTCTCCATCTTTGATTATTTTATTGTTCCATACTGCAAGTTGTAGGAGTCAATGTTCTTTCTCTTAACAATCGCTGGCTTTCCAAATGCCAATTGTCCTTTGACACGCTCTGTTTCAAATAAGGGCTCAAGAGCAGTAATGAAGCTAAAGGCCTGCCATAAAACATACTCCAGTGTTCCATGGCACTGGCAGCACACATGTAGTCATGCATTCAGCTCTCCTTTTGGGGACCATTGCTGCAACATGCTCGAGAACTGAGGGACCAAGCTGTAAGGAAAGGGAACTCCAGGGATTTCAGATCCTCTAATTGAAGACGAGTGTCTTTATGCAAGACAGGCTAAGGATAACCTGCCTTACCCAACCCATTTCTCTGTTGTTCCTAGTAATAATAAATGTGGACACAGTATACAGGGTTGCCTTACAAAAGGCAAATATATTTAATAGTGTATATACAAATTAATGAATTGATAATGCTATAAAAGCCAGGAATACCTTTGAAGAAACCCTGAGCTAAAAGGAGGATGTAATTTTTATTTTACACTTATTGCAACATTATTTCTGGTATTTGTTTGCTATACTGACTAATAAAAGGAATATGTTAAAACCAGATGTTAAAATAAAAGTGGGCATTCTTTCCATTTGTAGCTTATTTAAAAATCTAGAGAAGAGAGATCTGCCCCATCAGCTTTGGAAATAGATGTTTAACATGGTAGAGAACAAGCTGAGCCTGAGTAACCCAAGACAACCAATTCCTTTAGCAGAAAGAGTGTCTTCTGTCATCAAAAAGAGCCATCTGGAAGAGTGTTGGCTCCCTGCCAGGAACAACCCTTTAACAACCACTCGTCATGTGCTTTAAGTTACAATGTTCATAGCGGCACAACCTGGAGTGTTGGTAAAGGTCCTACTGGAGGAGCAATGTATTCCTCCTCCCTCAGTAACCGCAGAAGGATGTTCTTCTTATTCTTTGGCCAGTTATAAATGTGAGTGTTCTGCAGCCAGGTAGGCACGTGTTCCTGAAAAAAACAAGGAAAAGAAAAGCAAAATCCTGTAAATCCTCTTGAATCTCTACCAGAATCTTTCAGATTCTGTCAGACCCTGCCAAGAAAGATTTCATTTTGTCTGTTCTAGGCACTTCCTGTAACAACAAGAAATGTTAATTTGGCTTCAGAACTGTATTTGGGTTCCTAAATAAATGAACTTTGTGTGATCTCACAGCTTGCCTGTCTCTCTTTCTCTTCTGCCATCGCGTTGGCTAATTTCACCACATTTCAAAGGAAGTCTGATCTCAGTGACAGGCATCGAAAGGCTTGTGAAAATAAACATTGAGAAGAGAAGAGAGACATTTCAGTGCCCCTAGCAGGAAAAGGCTGCCACCTTAGTAGCTGCTATAGGATCCATGCAGCACGTTCAACATTGGGATGAGAATCAGCAGGGAAAGACTGGGACTCCACAGGAACATTTCACATCCTGGTAGCCCTCTCCCCCTCTCATTGCACCTTTCTTTGCCAAGCATGGTGTCCTCTGACCACCTCCTGAGCAGAAGATTGAGGCTGATGCAGAGTTTGAGGAGAGAGTAATGCATCTCCTGATCAGCAGGGTCAAACCTCCACTTCCATCCTGGAAAAGGTGCAGTCCTTCACAGAGGTTGGCCAATGTCCATTAACATAATGAAGCTGGGACCACCAAAGCCCTGGAGCGTGACAGCTGGCTGATGGAACTGAGCCTGCTCAGACCTCATATTCCCACAGCCTTGGGAGGTTTCCAGCCTGGATGTGTAGGGGTGAAGGGTTAGTATAATACCACTAATTAACAGAGGGACTGATCCTTGACCAAAACCAGTTCATAGTCACCATGAGATAGAGATTTGTTCTGGAATTGGAGACACCAGAAGTGAGACAGCAGGTAAGCAACATGAGGAACCAGGACATCCAGCAGCTGGTCCCTGGACCTCTTATTTAGCAGTGTTTTGCCAAGATAGCCCCTGTTAGGAGCAGCACAGTTCCTGTCAAGCTAGTGGAGCTAGCTCCAGGAGGACAGAGCAAAAAGCTGCTGGCATGCACATCTCTGGTGCTTCGCCAGGGGATGCCCTGGCATGGGCTGCACATATCCTGCTGCCAGCAAACAGCCTAGCTGCAGTCCAAACCTTTCATTCCCATGATCACACTTCTCAAATTGGCTGTCTTTTCCTTGGCCTGTACAGCTGTAGGAACAAGGCTGCATCACTTTCCCTGCTCAGGGAGCAGTTTGTGTTAATTGATGCAACCACTCTGCTAGAGTTACAGGATTTATATATAGGAAGAAGGAGGTAAGTCCCACAGGCACCTACAGACCCACTGGTATGAACTCACCTAGGCACCAACCCTGTTCATCTCACCCCTTGGCTTCTTCCAGAGGGAGCCTCTAGTATGGGGCAATTTTGGCTTAATGCTTTGGTCATCAGGTGGCCAGATGAAGAGGACACATTTCTGAGATTGTTGTGATGCAAACCTTGAACCAGCAAGACCCATGTTTCCTTCAGCAGTGTACAATGGGAAGCTGGAAATGCCAGTTCCACCTTAACTGTGTGTTGTGCATTCCTCACCTCATTATTCAGTTTCCTAATGAATGCTCCTTGGATCACATGGATCTCTTCCTGTTGGAGGTCGACTAATTTTCACGTACTAGCAGTGCTTTATGATGTGCTTTGTATGAGATTAACTCATCTAATAGCCACATCCCCAGATGAAACCTCCAAATCTTCATTTTCTGCTCTTTTCCATTGCCAGCTATGCTAATACTTGAACATGTAAAGGACAGTATAAAAAAGACAAAATTGATGTAATTTGCCCGCCAACATCATCCAATTGTACATATACTTGGCAGTTTTTCAGGTACCTCACTTCCTCTGACTGCCTACAGACTTCATTACTAGAACTTGTTCAGGGTCTGGTGCTCTCCTTCCACTCATGATGTCCTCAGTTACATTATCATTAAGTAGCTAGAAGAGGGTAGGTGATGTACCAAAGAATTCTGTGGAGAACGAGACTAAAGCTTAACAGCACTAGAAAATGCTCATCTGCATAATTTAATGCGAAAGGCACCTCTTGAAAAACTGAAGGGGTACGTGAACTACAGAGGATGGGCAGCAAGGATGCCTGGAGCCTGATGCTTTGATAGTGGCAGCTGGATGAACCACCCCTGGAAATTCCTTACAGACCACTGTCTGAGAGAACTGCTGCTATATGCTAAATAGTCTTCTGATAAATAAAGTTGAGCCCAAATTAACATAACTTATTGTTCTGTTTCAGAGCCCCAAGGCAGCTATAACGCCTCCTGGGACACTTCTCTCTGCAACCCCTGAGGTGCAGAGAGTGGCTCCAGACTGTGGGGTCTGTTCACATGGTGGGCACTCAAGGTTAGGAGTCTTTCCCCCCATCATACTGAAAATGCTGACTGCTTCCCTGCCTTTGGCCTGCCCAGTTCCCACCAGTGCTGTCTTCCAGGTACTTACTTTCCATAAGTACCAGACTGAGACCATTCAGGAAAGGATCTGACTGACGTGAAATATCAGAGGCACCATTCATTCCACAGGAGCTCACATATTTTACAAACCCAGGGACATGTTTTCAAATTTCTGATGTTAAATAGGTGCTTAAATAATGAACTTCATTACAGTAAAATCCACAAGCGCAGTGGGACTGCACAGCCCTACAGCCATTGATAACATTGTTTAAATTTTGACTCATGTTCCAAAATTTGGGCACCCAAAGAAATATAAAGAATTTTCCCACACTTTTCTAAAATGCAGCTGTACTTAGGGGCAACATGATAGCTACCCAATAGTGCACAAAGCATTTAGTTATGCAAAGTGAACATGACTATGTGGCAGGAGACTGAGGAAGAACACTATTCTTCAGCTGTAACTGAAGCCTTTTAAGACTTCTGGCTTTGTAAAAATCCAAGAGATTCTCTCAGAGTGAGGTAGAAGAGATGGGAATCTGTTGCATTACTTATTCTCAAATGAATCTTCAAAACAAGTAAGGAGGGCAGATGAAATTGCAAGTCCTAAAAAATCTTAGTTTGCCTTTGATGGGCCTGTCAAAATTCAAGCAACAGCCTAGTACTTTAATATTTATTCTACTCTTTATTTTTATATCCTCAACACACCCTCTCCCAGACCCTTACTTCACATCAGTCATAAATCTTGCCCATTTCACTCATCAGCATTGCATTTGGACAAAGTTATAAAAGGGTTAATACAAAAAGCATATCCTGGATCTATCTATATAAAAATCTATCTCCTGGATAGATTGTTTCTCTCTGTTTAAAATCTTTCAGGGCTCAAGGCAATTTGAGTTTTAGTCGTACATTCATCATCAGAAATACATTTATATGCTGATTTATATTGTGGATTAAATGTTTTTTATTTGTGTGTACATAAACCTATACACTTTAAATGTAAAATGGAGCTTTGGAATACTACTTATGGGCTATTAAGAACCAAGAAATTGAGTGTTTGGGTTTTAAGATTCCATCTGGTGCACTGCGATCAAAATAATATGCACTTAATCATGTGGCAAGTATATAAGCATGCATGTAAGTTACCTTCTTGGCATTTGGAAAAAGCACAGGGATGAATCTGAAGTTCATACTTCCTTGCTGTATAAACTCGATCTGCATCTAGGATAGAACAAAATACCAGTTTTATTGTAATGGCACAACCATTTATTTTCGCATGCATCTGAACCCTACATATAAAAACATTCCTTGCTTGCTTAGACTGCTCTTCTGTTAAGTGATTTGATCTATTCTGGTGGACCTGGTGTTGTTTGTTTTAGTCACTTAATCTAATTCTTCATTGCTACAGAAAAGATACAGGAAAGATCTGTCAACATTTCTTGAACATTTAGTTTCATGGTGTGAAATAATTGTGGGTTTAGCTGCAGGTGCAGTCCCATGAAATCCATCTCGAACTGGTGAAGCTTGACTTGACTAACACCCCTGTTTGGCCTACAAAGGGGTGAAAGATTTCAGTCAGAGGCCAGGTCTGTGTCCGAGCTAGGACCCAGCCTGTTCCCCATGGCCCTGGACACAGGAATCCCAGGGGTGGTAAGGACAGCAAAGTGCTGCAGAGCACCCATCTGCTAGTGACGGCTTCTGAGAAACTTGACTGCAGGTTCAAGCTGAGGCATCAATGGGTTACAGGCTGACAAAGGCAGGAAACTGCAAACCAAGGGAGAAAGGATCAGTTTCGTGGCTCTATGGGCTCTTCTGGGCTAAATGTCCATCCTGTGACAGGCTGTGGAGATGGGTGTCTGGTCTTCTGGCATTGTGCACTCCACAGGAGCCTCACACTGCATCTCTGGCCTTTGCTTTTGCAATTCCATTCTTCAGTCAGCTTTAGTGCTGCCTGAAATAAGGCTGCAGTTCCAGGATGGCTGAAGCAACAGGGACTGGATAAGAGGGAGGAAGGTCAGGTGCTGTTAGATAAGATTGTGCTCAGGGCTATACACGGGCTCAAGAAGGTGAAGGAGGGGAAAAACATTGAACAATAAAGAATATGAAGAAATAAGATGAGCATGTTTAATAGGATTTTTCTTCCTTGAACCTCTTAGCAGATGTTAATGAGCATACGGAGCTGATGAGAGGAAGGATTAATGAATTCCAAAGAGGGGTGTTTAACTATGGGGATTAGGGAAAACAAAGCAAAGAACCTGCCATTTGGAGACAGATTTGCCTTTTGAGAAGAAGAGACAGTCTTTGTAAAACAGCAAATGCATGTCCTTGCTTACCATCCTGTGGATGTATTTAGTATGTAAGCCATGTTCATCCCTGTCCAGCTGGGATTCAGCCCCTTCCACATCCTGTTTGTATTTTGGACTGATTGCTATGATTATCATCACCGTCTTCTGTTAGGGAGAAAAGCACTTTTATGAAATTGAGAACCGCAGCGTGTTTGGTAGAGGCAGATCGGAAATCTGCCAGTTTGTGTTTTAAGTGATCTTTGTGTTCTTGGCAAACGCAAGAGGATCTCATTCATTCTGGCAGGAAATACAGGAGAATTCATACACTCGTTTTCCTCATTATTTCTCGACATCTCATAATAAAGAAAATCTAAATGTCAAGAGATGTATTAGCAGCTACCAGTTGACACTTGGAATCCCTGTCATAAAAAGCTGCTTTTTATCAGTGTAGAGTGTCTATGTGCATACATAGAAAACTTTTATCTTCAAATTGAGACCCAAATGTTTTCCAACAGCTGAAGTGCATCTATTTAGTCATCTATGGTGTTTTATACAAAAAGCTACTAAAGACAGTGGTCTATGGAAGCTACTTCCAAGCCTTTCAGTGGCAGAAATGACATCTCTTCTAGCCAGTCTTTGTGGCAAAGTGTGCAGAGAGGTGGCTGTGCAGAGAGGGGGGCTGTTGTGGATGGCCTGGGCAGGTTTAGGGGTACTGGCAGCTCTGTCATGATGGGCTGAAGGCAACGCTCCTCCACCTTGCTAGGACAGCCCAGATCCTGCCTCTGACCTGTTTAATCCCAGCCCTGCACGGAGCTCACTTCCAGAGACGGGCCATCCTTTATACCTGGGAAACATCCCTCCTTAATGGCAGGCCAGTTGAAATGCAACAGATGAAAGCTTCCTGCTTGTGTTTACCTGGGGCCTGCCTTTCATCCCCGCCACATCAGGCTGTGTAAGGTTTCCAAGTCTGTGGCTCTCAGTCAGCCTGGCATGTAATTAACTCCTTCCTTCTGTGCTATATCAAGATAATCTGCCCTACCACAGGGTCAAATATGGTAAGGAGGCATTTTCCCTTACACTGACTCAACATACTCCACAATGACTTTTGCTTGTGCTTGACATCTGTGTAAGCATTTACAGATGTTGTGGTTTGCAAGAGACACGCTCAGTTGCACACTTTCCCCTGCTTGTGTCAAACAGTCCCTTCCTCCACACACAGGTAAGGGTTTTGAAGTTAGAAACTGCCTCTACAGTCAGTGAGGGAAACCAAGCATTTCTGGGGTGGGTAGTCAGAGAAATATCCTCAGGTGGAGGCAGGAGATTGTTCTCTGCATGTACTGGTTTCTCTTACTGACTGTGCATAAGTCCCAAAGGAGATCTGCCAGCTTGTATTTTAAATGATAATGATGTTTTTGGCAAAAGCAAAGCCACCCTGTCTGCTAGTTTCAGTAGTTCAACCTCCATTAAACACAGTGATCCCAAGCCTTATTTGTCCTGATGCAAGCCCCAAGAGGCATGACTGCACTTCCATGGCAGAGGCCCCAGGCTGGCTCTGCATGCAGTTGTATCATGCCTGCATGGACACCTTCAAGAAACCTCTGTAGGGCTGGCTCAGATGGTTGAGCTTCCTTGCTGATGTAGGGGAGAGTTCATCACTTCTGTCACCCTGTTCCTGAACCATGGAGATCTGCCCAGAGCCAGAGACCCAGTGGATACTCAGCAAAGTGAGAATCCAAGGAAGCCAGCCCATGATGGCACCTGTCCAGTGACAGAATCACCAGTTTGCACCCAGCTGTGCTGGTACAGTCCAACTACTTGGCTTTAGGAAAAGGAGATGTGCACTCTCTGCTCAGGGGAACTTCAGAGGAAGTTGTTGCTGCAGGGGACTGCACTGGCAGCAAGATGAATCTGTTTTACTGCTTAGATCGATATAAAGTGATGAGAGCCAATCTATCTATCAAGCAATATAATACCAGTTTAAATGTAGAATGGTTTATCCAGAAGAACCCTTCAGTGTTTTAGATATCGATGTAAAAGCTACAGGTGAGAAGGATGAACATTAGCCTTTGACTATGCAGCCTGGGATGAAATACAGACATACTGTAACCAAGCACAGCTAAACCCCACTATTAAAAAGGAGATGGAGGGACAACTTTTCCAATGGCAACTTCAGTCTGGACATAACAGGCAGCATTAGAATTTGGCAAGAGTGCCAGGTTTAGCACTTAATTTCTTAAATAAAGAGCTCTGGACCATCAGAGAGATGAAGACACAGAAGTGAGTGAGATTTGCCTACTCTTTCTGCAAGGCCTCTGCCATTCCTGCAGGGGCAGGGAATACAACAGTAGGGTCTTGCATTTTCATTCTGTCCCTGTTGAGTATTAGAATAATTTAGCCATTTTCCTCAGGTCACCTCTGCTATGAACAAGGTTAAATTGCCCTTACATACATCACCTAGGTAGCGCTCCATCCACTTAATGATGTCAATACCTCGTACTGTGTCCTCAAAGATATCAATCTGCAAGAGAATGAAAGTCCGTGGTGAGTGTCCCTTCACCTTTCTTTCCCATGTTGTGGCACTGCTACAGCACCTACTCCTTCCCTTGTTTATGAGAAGCATGCCCAGTTCCCTTAGGAAAGAAACGCGCTCGTGCACTTCTCCCCTCCCCGCGCAGTGCGGGGTCCAGCTGGAGGCACCAGGCACAGAGGGGCTGCTGCAGGCTCCCTCCTGGGCTCCCACTCAGCTGGCCCTTTGGCTGGCTGCCCTGCCAACTCCCAGGCAGGTTTTACTCGACAGAACAAGGTGCTGCCCACCTTCTCCATCTGTATAGCTGCAAATGCCCACTATTTTCTGGCCACAAGGGTATACCAAGTGTGAAGCTTTAGCTTCATATTGAACTAAATATTCAGGGTGTGTGGTGGGAAGTCAGCCAGGTCACTGATACTGGGTGAAGTCACCCAGACTTCAGCAGCAGCAGCACAGCAGTAAAGGACTTCATAGGACTGAATATGACCAGCACTGCTTGCTTCTCTCACGCCCAGTAAACCCAGAAACCAGCAGAGACTGTGACCAATGGAGTATTAACTTCTCCAAGTTTTTGAGGTAAGAGTCATGATCTGCTCTCAAGTCTTTCTTTTTTCCTTTCTGAATGCAGAGAGCCCATTTGTTTCCCTGCTTTGGGGCCATTTTGCTGTATTTATTATTCTGCAGCAGGCTCCAAGAGTTGCCTGTCCAGCAAAGGTGCTATTAATGAGCCTTCTACTCCATAAATCTATGGTGCCCAAAAACGTTCTTATGAATTGGTCATAGCACAGAACTGCTGGAGAGAAGTATAACTGCAGTCTCTGTAAAAAAATCTTTAATTCATGAAAATAAATAAGCGTGTGCAAAGCCCCCCACCGAGTCTCATTCAGTTTAATGATAGCCACTTGCTTAAATGCTTTCCTGAATTGGAGTCAAAGAGTGAAGGTTGAGGGGTCAGATAGCATATGCTCATGAAATAAGAAAAAATGAATCAAGATTTTGATGAACACTGAATCCTAGAGCCTCTATGGGCCTCTAAGATGAAGCAAACTTGTGAGTAATCAGTAAAAATCTGAATGGCTTATGGAATTAGACAGTCCTTTTCAAAGACCTTTTCAGGCCACTGACTTTTAGAATCCCTTTTAAAAGTATAGCAAAGCAAAATCGCTTGTTAAGGGATAACAAAGCAAACGAAACCATGAGATGGACTGTTTCATTAAATTGTGTGAACTTTAGAATCCACTTTTAGATCTTTTTTAGCAGAAAGTTACTTACATTTGAAGAATCAATGATGTAATAGCATGGCAGAAAAAAAAGGTAGGATGGGATGAACATGAAAAGTGACCTTTTTTAATACTGATATTACAGATCAAATATGAGACAATATTAATGGAATAGCTCACAAAACCTCATACTATTGCCCATCTGGCGTCACTAAATGAAATTTTCCAGGGTCATTATTAAAGCATATTTCAAAGGTCGAAATTCACTTGAAAGAAGAATAAACTAAAAGGCAGATGATTTAAGTTACAGCTTGTACAACCAAGGCTAGTTCATTCTACTTGTATCTTCTTTAGCCTACAAAATGTGATGATATCCAGAAAAACATTTAAAGCATTGTCTCTGCTTTTTTAAAAAAAGTCTCTTCCCTGTTTGAAAGTAATTTTCTCCGGAAGGAATACTTACAGCAGTTTGAAATCCGTTTACAGACAGGAAGTTCACAAATTTCATAACCTCCACTGCTGTATCCACCGAGTAGGTTATAAAGACCTTGCCTGGGAGAGAAGAGTCTGTATGAATACATAACACATTGAAATACACCATCCAGAGGGTGAGACTGTCAGAGCCCTCCTTTTCCACCACACTGCAGGTTCTGCCCACTTAGGTCTCTTTTGATTGTTTATGCAATGGATGTGGGATAGTGCAGTGGCTCAGTGTTGAAACCAACCCCCTGTACAGAACCTTGCTCTAGATTTGAGCTCCTCCTGCCTTACTGACAAGCTGCAGAGGGTAAATCCCTCTGCTGCTCCCCCTGCCCTGCGGCCAGAGCTTTTCCCAGCACTTGGCCATACCTGAGCTTGGGCTCTCACCCAGAGCTTGTGTTACCTGCACTGGCTGCAGCCAGCACAGCTTTCTCCAGACCCACTGATCTGACACAGAGCTGGAGGGGCCCTTATGTATGTCATACTGCCTCTCCTTGGAGCAGCATTAACCCCCTGTGCAGGCAGGATGCAGGGCTGGTGACAGCAACGTCCTTGCCCTTAAGGGAGGGGTTTTCATGGATTTGCATCAGGGTAAACCAGCTGGCTGATCTAATCCAGCTGTGCATGTACCATCATGACCCTGTTTTACCCAGTAATTCCTCCATCTAGGACACACTAACTGATAAAATAGGGTCTATCCAAGAGTGGCATCTGGTATCATAACTCACTCCTGCAAGGCCAGAGAGGTGTGACTCTCTGGATTTGAAAGGTGATGCGCAGAATGAAGCATAAAGGAAAACTCAAAACCTCAGGAGAGCTCTGGAGGGTTCTTAGCAATGGTACATCTCACCTCCTAGTCAGCGTGGCATTCAGAAAGAAGCCACTTTTCTGAAACCTGACCTTCCTGTAAGAGCTGGAGGGTGAATACATTTATGGGGTTGGTGGCAACAGAAGCACATCAGGCAGAGCCTGTGCTGACCTCAGCATGTCCCAGAGTCCTCTCCACTCACCAGTTCAGGGAGAAATGTGAGGTCAAGGCTCAACATATTTGTCTGGTTTGGGACAGGCAGAAACCCTTTATCCCTAGGGCTTTGTTTATTAATAGTCTTTTACTGTAAGCTCCAGCCCCTCCTGCCTCAAAGGGACCTCCCGTTTAGCACGGAGTCATGAAAACAATCTAAACAGTATTTACTTTTTGTAAGCAAAATAACAAGCAATTAATGACAATTATATTTTCAGGATTCAAGGGGATAATTTCATCCCACCAAACACAGACACTCACACCCAACAGATGTGGTGACACTTGGTATTTTCTTTTCTTGTTGTCTTTGTGTCTTAATGTCACTTCCCCCTGCCTTCTCTTCCCCCTTCACCCCTCTGCAGCTTTCCCACCTAAAGCTGTGCTGTAAAGTCTTGCACAGAACAAATTTGCTAACCACTTACGCAACTCCTCCGGCAGATTGCTGCTTCTCAGAGTTCCCTTGGCTGCAGGGTTACTGAGAGGTCTCGGGACAGCAGCTGGAGATGGAAAATTGTCAGAAGGACAAGCGCATGCTTCATCTGGGCCACATGCCTTGGGGGGCAGCTGACCATTAGGTAGCTGGTTGTACAGCTGGTTTCTACAAAGAAAAGCAATGGAGGATTTAGAAAATACTTGTTTCCAGGCAAAATTCTGAATTTCTTTTTCTTTTAGTAACACACTAAGAACTTTATCTGTGTATTAGCTGCGAAAAGTTCTTGCAGAAATGTTTGGCTCAGCACATCTGCTTAGTTATTACAGTGTCATTGGAACGGATACCTTGGTGACAGGCTACCACAAGAAGTAGTTTATCAGAGAAACAAAATTAATCACAGGAAGTAAGTCACATCATAGCTGAAAGCTGTTCAGCTTGCAATTAGCAGAAGCAAAGGCTGTTTCTGAGTGAGAAATAATACTGTAGATGTTGTTAAGCATGTACGGGAGCAGGGTGGCCCTTGGGCAAGTGCTTCCCATTATCTAAAGGTAAAGAATGCTTCATGGCACCTCAGATGCTCTCACGATGTACTGTACAGTGCAAGAGGCTCCGTGAAAGGTAGAAATGGGGAAAAATGGGTCTACAGGGGCACTCCAGCTCCAGCTCTGGTGGGTATCCAGTTTTGGACAAACCCAAAGTTTCGCCAAAGGGAACAAAGTTAATTTCTTGACCAGCAATGGCAGACCCACATGAGGGTTTCTCGTGTCAGGGACTGGCATTCCAGACTTGCAATAACCTTGCCTAACATCTTCTCCATGGTTGTAAACAGACAGAGGGATGATTTTAGGAAGCTCAGCAGTTTTTGTCCTACTGCCCTTTGGCTTTAAATTTTAAGTCAGTGGGAAGGTGAATCTATAGAGATTTTTACTTGAGATGTGCTTGCAATCTGCTGAATTGAATCTGTTGGATGAGTGTTAGGTTTCTCTGAGAGCTTTTCCCCACAGAGCTGTGATGTTTAGTCAATCAAGACCACTCTCTTTTTTTTTTTTCCTAGCCTTCCTTAAATGAATGATGACAGGCTGGTCGCAGCATGTTTTCTGTTGTCACATTAAGATTTGGTTTATTCATTTCAGTGCAGATGTTTCCTGTTAGAAAATACTCTATAGGCAAATATTACCAACATATAACTGCTGTTCCTGGAGTCAGCCTGCAAGCACCAGCCACGCAGCCGCAGGACAGACCCTGAGTATTGTGGATCTCTTTTAGCAGAAGAAAATACTAATAAAAGCAACACATACCTCATCAATGGCCACAAAAACACTACCTGGTGGCTAATTTAAAGATCTTCCCGAAACTCCACCTTATCTAACAAATGTGCCAAAAGATCAGGAGTCTGGTTTTAAATTTTACTACTGCAAAGGACACCCACTATTCCCCAATATTTTTACATTTTCATACAAACTCTTCAGTGCAATTCTCTCTGCTGCAGGTACTGCCTTATCTAGCTGTCACTTTTCTGTTACAGCCCTTAACTTTTCACAGGCCAGAGCAGAACAGTATTTCAGTCATCTGCCCTCTTTTGTCCTGTCCATTCTCACAGTTTTCTGCCAAGACCATGTCACATAAGCGGACATTTTCAAGCACAGATGTCTGTAAGTTTAACACCTCTGAAAGTATTGTGGCACTTGAATAAAAATGGTCTGATTTCAGATATTCTCAAAACTTGAAGCTTCAATTTGTTGTTAGCTGAATCTGAAGGAACCCCTGCATGTATACAATTTCCCATCTGCTAATGACATAAGAATATAAGGCTGGTAAATTAATATTTGAAAAGCAGTCAAAAAGCCCTGCATGAAAAGTGCCAGACATTTTGCTATGAAAATTCATAGAAAGGCTGCAAATTGCAGTGTAGAGATATATCAGCAACTGATGGGGTTTTCTCCCTTTTGCTCTGCAGCACAGAAGAGGTAAGAAGGAAATGACTAGAAGCCAATGATTGAGTTGTCCCAGGCTGGTACAGTGTAAAGCTGAAGACCCCAGCAAGCCACCTAACTGACCTTTGCCCATGAGCAGGAATGCTCTAAGGTTTCAGCTGAGATATTTTTCAACCCCTCATCCCTTTAACCTTTAAGCATT
The DNA here is from genome assembly GCA_013399225.1 of Rhipidura dahli. Classification (NCBI taxonomy): domain Eukaryota; kingdom Metazoa; phylum Chordata; class Aves; order Passeriformes; family Rhipiduridae; genus Rhipidura; species Rhipidura dahli. Next base: position 31,472 of record VXAC01004161.1, on the reverse strand, counting down.
CATCTTCCTTAACTTGTGCATTTCAGGGTGTGCTCTAACAACATATCAGTTATCTGGCTTTGAAGTTCTTTAGGAAAGGGTCAGGTCCCCACTGGGTGTATAACAGCAAATAAAGAGAAGGACTAAGCATCTCACATGTACCCCTGCAGCCTGGGCACGCTCACAGTACAAGGATTCAGAATTACTGGTTGAAAGCCCACAAAATCACATCAGAGGAACTTCCACTGCCCACAACTCCCACCCCCCCCAGGCATACTTACGGGAATCGAGGAGGACCAGGGGAGGAGCATGTCCTCTGGGGTGGTCGATCTCCAGTGCCCTTGGGAGAACGAAGGTTTGAGTAATTTGGGATGACTTGCTGGGCTGGGCGGATAACTCTCATGCAAGGTCCAGGAACAGGAGGAAGTGGTTGTGATGGCTCTGCAAAATGTTGGTAAGGAGCTCTGCCATCTGGGAGGGTGAGAAAATAAAGGCAGCAATCATCATTTCAGCAACACATTTTTGCCTCAGTTTGTGTGTATTCCTTTCCAGGCATGTCTCAAGAAACTGAGCAGTTTGGAGGCATTTGCAGGTATCTCACTCTGAAAGAAGCCATATGAAGGAATTTTTTTGAGCCTAAAGCTTCCTATTTCCCATTCACATATGGCACAGTTCAGATCCGCGCTCGGGGTTGGGCTGTTGGGACAGCTGACAGTTAAACATTCAGGGCTGCCTCATCCCTGCACTTAATGTGCCTCAGTGTTTTTTGGTAAGGTTTTTTTTTTTTTAATTTCTTTTTGGCAATGACTTGTGAAAATGAATCATCCCAAAGTTCTCATGAAAGCAGATGCAAAATCCTGGGACAAATCAGTTTGCAACACCAAGGCTAAACAGACTGTGATTATTGTAAATGAAAAGAGGAAAAATAATCGCTTAGTTCGTTACTTCACCCTGTGTGAATTTTCTGTCAAAGTGACCTTTTAAGGCCTTGCTGCTGCTCCTATTGCCATCCAATAGGCTGCAGGGGAAGCCCAAAGTGATAATTTTGCTTAAGTAATTCTGAAAACCTTTACTTTTGCTGGCCACACATAATACTGATTAATAACTATCGTACAGTGGAACTGTTGGCATAAACTGAAAGAGAAAGCAATGTAAGCTGTTTGTTTCCCAAATGGGGAAAGGAATTTTTTTTCCCTCAGTCTTTCTGCTTGCAGTTTTCATTAGGCAGCAGCTCCGTGCACTTCCAAGCTGCTGTGTGCAGATCAAAGTCCAGCCTGGCAGGGCTTATTAGCACTGCATGATTATGGTGTTATGAGCTGTCTCTAAAAGCTGCAGTACTTAAATGCTCTTTTCTCCCAAAACTCTTTTTAAAAATCCTTTTAGCTATTTTTGGGTCATGCCTTCCTTTCCCTAGCAGCCATGAGGACTATCTCTTCTTTTTTAATGGGAGGAAAAAGAAAGAAAACAAAGCTTTGATAAAATACTCCAATTCCAGGAGCCAACACTTAAGAAAAAAATCCCAACAAACTTCCAAACAACCCCATAATCACACAGATGCCTTATGAAATTGTCAGTCAGCAACATAGTATTTGTTGAGATTCCTTTAGGAGATTTTCTACTCCCCCTCTTACCTATTTGCAACAGGACAGGGTGAAAGGGTCTGGGAGAACAATACTGCAAGTCAATATGGTTTCCTCATGGAGTCCTCATGACCAGGGAAGCTGACAGGGATCTGGGACACTCAGTTTGGTTTGGAGGTTTTAAGGCCAATATTTCACCAGCTTCCTTTGGATCTATCTGATGCTACAGTATATTGGATGCAGCCACTGCTGTTCAAAGCACAGCATGGCGAGGCGTGTGTGCCCCCCATCTCTCAGAGACAAATATCTGAAATAATGGTCCCCGGGCACACGGCACTGTTTGTTGTGAGCAATTCTTTGACTTCAGAAGCAGTTTTGCTGTAGTATCTCAAATAGCAGGTGCCCGGAGCCAGCTTAGAGCCTTCGGGCACAGTTGCTACGCCCTAGGGGAGGCATAGCATTCGTGTTGCAACACACGAACTGCAGAGCTTTGTTGTGGGTTGCCACTGCCCAACAATTATCTGGGACACAAGGAGCTGTCAGGAGGTGATTTATGCTGCACCAGGCATGTGAGAAACAGGAGTACAGTTGCCAGCTTCTTGGTCCTGACCAAATCTGCTCCAGCCATCTGAGTTTATTTTACTCTTTTTGCCCTCTGGATATGGCTGGAATGGTAGTGATTTTTCTAAAGAAAGTCTTTCAGAGTTTCTGCTTTCAAACAAAATGTCCTCATTCAGTAAATGTCCTACTTCTCACGATGCCTGCTTGAGAAGAAGGTAAATGGAGGTAAATAGAGAGGGATGTTGTGCAACCAGCTCTTTGTCTGCTTAGAGCTGAACTCAAAGGAGAAGGTAGGAAAAGAAAACCAGAGGACGTTTTCCAAATGCTAAGATGTAGGCGTTGTTGAAAGTCCATCCGTAGCCCCTTCCCCTTTACAAAGTTCCAAAATCAGAGCTGGAAACCGAGTTTCTGAAACCCTTCTCTTTCATTTACCTCATTATAGCACATTGCTATATAGCACATTGCTGGAATGACAAAACTCCTTAAACAGATGCAATATAAATGCTGGGGAGTCAAAAAAAAGGTTAAAAAAATAATAAATGGTTATCAGAACAGGCCTACAGCTTTTTATTACAAAGCCAGCCCAAAACAGGTCAGGGTCCCATGAGCCTAATGTAATATAAATTATATTAAAACAATGATATTGCTGTTGAATGTTCAAAGCTCACTTCATAACAGATAAAAATCTCAGAGACTGAAAAGGAATACTAATTAATAGCAGGCTGTAAACTGTGCTGTAGTCTCCCGGAGCCAGAACGCCCATATTGAGGGAGCCACATCAGTGCTCAGCGACACAATCACCAGCCGCTGAGAGGGCTCCATTTTAAGTAATGAGCTTTCATTTCAGCTGGCAACAGGAAAAAAATGAGGATGATGGATGTCACGCTCTTTTCACACAGAAATAAAACACATGGGTGAGTCTGGTCATAGTGCTGGGAGATACTATTTATGGAGATCAAGGGTAACCTCCCATCCTGATCCTGGCAGGAAATTCTCAACTTTGGGGATGGGATCCAAGGGGGAGCAAGGAAATCTATGAAAACAACAGGAATTGAGTCGGTATAAGAGGCTGCTGAATGACTGATGCAAGGAGGAAGGAAATGACTAGAATAAGAAATAACAGCAGGGAGAGGCTGTGCATGCTCAGCGTGACCGACAGAGGCTGGTTTCCAGGCAAAATCATTCGCCTGCATTCGATGAGTAACCATGACCTCTTTAACTTAGAGGTTCAGAGGTTTTGCAGCAGAGTCTTCAGCCACATGACCCAAAAGTCTGAAACTGTAAAATGGACTGCAATTAGATGTTTAAAGAGGTTAATAATTGCATGCTGTGCTGGAAACATGCCCTTGGTGAAGGGTGGCTGAGATACACCCTGAAAACATGCTGTGGGTTGAAAGGTGCTACTCACATGGGCCCTGGAGGGGCTGCTGTTCCGGGCAGCGGTGCCTGAAGCAGCCGTGGGCTGCTTGTGAGGTGCTCTTGGGATGGGGCAAGTGCTGGCACATTGGGCACTGCTGATGCTCAGGCCCCAAAAACTCTCTGGAGATCAGTGGTCCTGGCAGGTCCTGGGAGCTCAGCACAGACACCAGTGGTAAGGGGGGCTCCAGATGCCTGATGCCCATGATGTCATGTGACTGGGAGTTGTAGCCTGTATCTACAGTGCCCAGGTCTGCCAGGAGTCTGTTTCCTGAGGGTTGCTGTGACTGTGAACTCCCTTGGCTGCTCTCCTCCAGTGAGTCCTCAGGAACATCAGACAAGATCTGTTCTGATTTACTGGAGTTGTGCCTGGTGTCAGCTGAAAGCTGTGATCTTGGCTGCATGCCTGGTTTGTCCATAGCTATAGGATGTGTCTTCGAGGGAAATACTCCTGCTATTGATTCACCAGGGGAACAGAAGTGTCCATCTCCATCAGGATCAGTATACTTTGACCACAAGCTTCTGTCTGGCTCCATGGACAGTGCTGAATGATGATGTGCTGGTGCTCTGCAAAGGCAAGGTGTATTGGCCTCAGGTGTTTGAGCAACACATGGGCTCTGGGCCTCCTCATCCTCCATATCCTCTCCAGAAGGCTGCAAAGCCTTTTTCAAGACATGTTCAGGTAACTGGGACCATGGCATGGATTCATCCACTTCGACTGGTATGCTTCGACCCACAAAAGTGCCTGAAAAATTGAGAGAAAAAGCACTGGAGATGGACAGTCACACAGTCTTATCATCTGTCATCATTCAGTGACTGTGAGCTGGAATGCTGAAGAGCAATACATATTCTTTATATTCTTTAATGTTTTTTAAAAAGATGGCAGAAACAGAAAGAAAGGTCTGGCTGAATTTTGGCAAAACAAGAAAGCAGAGGGTTAGCTGGAGTGAAGCTAGTAGAGAGTTACAATTTGGACTAACCTGATACAGAGGCCATTTCCAAATTTTTTTGTTGAACTGGAAGTGAGTCAGCTGCCTTACTGCAAGGCCAGGATTTTTCAGCAAGCTGGAAAACAAGAAAAAGGACTCTTGTGTACACGGTACAATTTCACATGGGCAAGAATCCTAAAATAACTCTATCTCAGATGCTGGAAAAGAAACAGCAGTTAAAGTTTTGGAAACTGTGTTGCGCAAATTGAATGTTTTTTATGGGATTTCTGAAACTTACTGTTCTGGTGAGCCTGGAGGGGGGCAAAAGCAGATGAACTGTCTCTCAGCGGTAATTTTGGCACCTGACAATAGATCAGACTGCTTAGCTCTGGAGGTTTGGTTTAGCCATAATCCAGGGAATACAACCACTTGCAATTATTTTACTCCTGACCTTCTAATAACAGCTGATACTGGATCTAAGCTTTACCACACACCCAGCTGAGTAATTTCAACTCCAAATCTTGTTTCCAAGTGCTGCTGCTTGTTTTATCATACCATTTCTTCCAGTCTCTTATCACATGACTCTCATTATGTTAAATTATTGAAAATTAAAAGACAATTTAGAGAGATTAGTTATTGGTTGGATTTTTTTCCTCTTTCCTTCAGAACTGACTTGGGCCCAAAACAAAATTATCACTTCTTTTTGGGACTGCTATCAGTAAATTTGGTCCAGCCAAGTGACTCCTGATGATGGATGCATCTGCTTCATCCTCAGTCAGGATGACAACAGCAATCATGGGTGAATGCTGAGCAGGCTTCAGGAAGTGCAGCCATCTTCATCCTCCTACAGGGTGCAGGGTGCAGCTCAGCTTCCTCCCAGAAAATTCTATCTCTTACCCTGGAGTACAGAAAGATGCACTTGGTGCTCATCATTTCCCCAGCCATTTACCTTCCATGACATTGAAGAAGCTAAAATCCCAAGTAGGGGAGTTATCAGAGGAGAGGGGACTAAGCACTCCAGCAATGGGAATGATAACATTTGGCAAAATAATCTGACCTGAAAGTCTGGTAAAGAAAGTCAAAAGAACATGTTTGAAGAACTTTTAGTAATTCAAGGGTTTCTCTCAACTTCAGTCACAGTATCTTGACCAAAAAAGTCAAATGAAGAACAAACTTAAATGACCACTCTATAAAAAAGAGTAGAACAGGATCACAGAGAGGTACTAAGCAGTGTCCCAGCCTTTACCCTGGCTCCCACAATGATTCTGTAAAAGCAAATGTTGTGCCCCATGTTATAGGGCAAGGTTGAGCCTTTACATTCTTGCTGATCAGATCAAATGACACGTACTTCCCCCTGAAAGTACCTCTGGCACAGAAAATTCTGGGTGTAACATTTGCTGGGAAGTAGGATATAAACTGTGCTTTGCTGCTGGGCTGCAATGTAAACATTCCTCCTCTATGTAAGTTAAGCCCCATCTGTGCAGAAGATTTGCCATATAGTCATACATACCCTATGTTATATTAAGCACATCCACAGGGAGAGTTATCCTGGGATAATTACAGTGGGATAATTATGCTGGTAAATTTTCCCATGTAGGCAACTCCTGAGAGCAGCTATTAGCTGCACCAGCACAGTGCACACGCTGCTGCTCCAGCAGCTGCAGCCCCTGCACGAGAGCGCCGGGTCTGCTGCCAAAGCAGCTCCTGCCCATTCCAGCGCCCAGGCTGGGAAGGCTGATGGTCAGCTCACCATCACATCCCTCCCTGAGCTTTGCATCCCTTCTCCTCTACTCCAGGTCACAAACACAGGCCAAGCCCGCTGAGTCTCAGTCTTCCAACAGGCATAACTGTGATGGGAAAGAGCAAACCTCGAGCTCTCAGCACCAGCACAGGACCGTGACAGGGACTTGGTGCTGTGCTGCGGTGGCAAAGCGTCCTTTGCCTGGGACCTTTGGTCAGATGTCAATTTAAATGATGACTGCCCTGGGATGGTGACTCACCAGGGCACTGAAGCACGGTCAGATTTACACCAACCAGGCTGTAAAGTTGCCGAGTGCTCCCCTGACAGAGAAGCACCTGTGAAGGGGAGATGTCAAACGCCCAGCAAAGCATCTGTCTTCTGCTCTCAACAGCTTTGTAAACCTGACCCTTGGATCAGCTGGCCTTGAAGTGCCTGCTCAGACATGCTTCAACTTGCAGAGATCTCTGTACGTTTGGTTGTAAAGTGAATGACGTGCAAGCCGGCAGCAAAAATCACATTGCAAACTCTTATTTCCCCTCTGAGCATCTCCAGTAAACTGGTTCCTCGTGCAAAATTCACCCTGGTGTTCACAAAGCACAACTCAGCTATGGACTGGGGTACAGCTCCACCTCTGTAGCCACATGCACTGTCTGATCATCCCTCCCATTCGATACAATCCTCAGCAAACATGCAGGCTAGGCTTTCCAGAAACAAATTTGCAATGCCTCATACACTAAGATGCTGTTTTGATGGTCTCTGAAGTAGCTGGGTGAAAATGCTACCAAACACTTTGAATTGAGATCCTCTATATTTAACAGCCTTTAGTTTAGCACTGTGACAAGAAGAACAGATTTTTGTGGAGAAATCGAGATCTCGATCCAGAGCTCAGTGAAGTAAATGGAAATCTTTCTGTTGACTTCTGCAGGTTTTAGATTGGGTGTCAGATGGGATTTAAAAGTTACTGAATTCTTTTGGAGGCTACAACCTCCAAATTTTTTTGTCTTTTTTTTTTGTTCCATTGCTAACATCTAGCTATTTATGAAATGAACTGCATGAATCTAATGAAAGGGACAACATGGGCAAGAAAAATTCAAGTCTGCTTTCTTGAAGTTTGTTATTTAATGTATTTAGTCTGACTTTTGGAGAAGGGATATTAAGACTTTAATAAAGTTTAACCTCTGAATGGATAAACAACTCTTTATCTCCCAAATCAACTTAATATTTAGAAGACAGTCTTATTTCCTCCCTGTGTAACATGAGCTTAAAAAAATTACTCCAAATACTTGAGTGAAATAATTTGGTCAGACAAAAGAGACAACTGATTCCATCACTTATGTTTTTACCTGCAAAAAATTCTAGGTTTTTTAGATAGGTTTTTGCTTAAACCCTGCTTTGACACTCAGGCACAGTCCCTGCTCCCACAGAGTTGAGGTAGGAGGCACAAAGGGGATGAGGGCTTTGGCGTTAAAAAAAATAGGAAATGTGACTTCATTCTCCTCCTCCTTCAGTAGCCCTGGCTGGAGAGAGAAACTGTTAAAACAGCAGAGCTGTCTGTAGAGATGGCCTCGGGGATAAATTAACCCCAGGACATGCTGAACACTTTTTGAGCAATTCTGGCAATGGCATGTGGATGGGAATTCCCAAGAGAAATCCCCACACTGCTGAAAATATAACAGATGATTCAAAAACATCCTCCTTCAACAGCAGTACTTCAGGGTGTTGTTTCTGCTCAGCTGAAGATCCCTGGCTTTTGGAAAAAGACCCAAAAGAGGCCATTATCCCTGTATTTTATGTTGCCTTGTGCTGCTGAGTTTCATTTTGTTTCCTTTGACTTTTCTAGTTGGCTTATCCTGCAGTACAGTTATGCACAGGGCAGCAATATTACTGGCTTGGTCTCCTGTATTGAAGAACCAGGGTAGAGGAATGCCTCAGCATACTGAAATACCCTCCAAAACCTGTAGCCTGATCCCTTCTCTGACAGAGAGGCTGCTGGAGAGCAGAGATCGTGCCCAACCTCATTCAGAAAGACGCTCTAACTTCAAGTCAGATCATGATACTGCCAGAATACATCAAGAATTTAATATCCCCCCTGCACCCCTGACTATTCAAGAGATTACTGATAACCAGCTGGAGCTGCTGCATGTATTTCTGCTTGTAATAAAGTGAAGAGGCCCTTCCTAGAGGGACAGAGCTTGGACTTCTCCCAAAAATGTCAAGGGAACTACTTAAATCACTCTTTTTCCTTCTTTTCCTTCCTCTTCTTATACACCCAGTTCTGCAATGTGCATTAACTCAGCAAATAACCTTTGTGGGTGGGTGCTCAGTGGTTCAAGCTCCGGAGCAGAACCCCAACCCAGCTCCCTTGTGAGGCTTCCCACGCCCAGAGAGGTTCTTCCTCTGCCTCTGCCAGGGAGATGGGGGAAGCCACTCAGACCTCTGGCTCACAGCCAGCAGCTGCTCCTGGAAACCTGCAGGGATAGCAGAAATGAAGGGGAGCAAAATTCTTCTGCAGGTCAGTAGAGATGGACCTGAGCACCCAAGTCTGAAGCAATGGTCAAAGCCACCTAAAAATCCTCCCATGGAGGCAAGGGGACAAGGGGAAGGGTGTTTGGCTCAGTTCATCTGTGCTGTTTTCTTGCAGCTGATTGCAAAATCCATCAGGTATTTATTTCATCTGTTTTCCAGCATGAAGACTTGTCAGGATGTGCTGTCCCAAAACACACACTAACCATCTATCTGCATTTGATTAGAAACGTTCTGTCATGAAGGAACAGAGGAGAGAGAGACTGCAATGAGCATGGTTGTGCTCTCTGCTGCTTCTGGAGAGGGAGGAAGTATCTTTGCTCTTTTGATCAAAGTTTTATTTGTCTACCTTGTTAAAATAGAAAACATTAGGATGAGAAAGAAACCTCACCTTCCTTGGTGCACAACACACAAGGACAGAGTTTTTTATTCACCGGTAACAGCATTTCTGAAATGGCACGGGTAGAGATTAAGGCAAAGCTGACATCACAAGGGGCGGGGATAGACAGGAATTTCTTGATTTCCAAATAATTCCTGAGTACTTTGGCTGAATCCCTTAAGCTCCCTGGTGCTGCTGATAGCCATCTGCAGGATGGGAGTAAGTGGATACAGAATTTGCAAGCTGCTGTGAGGATGCACACGTTGAGATCCCAAGGAATGCTGTTGCCATGGGGTGAGATGAGTGCAAGTGTGTAAGTTTTGCTCTAAGTGCAGCTTTCTCTACAAAAGCACTAGAGGCAACTTTCCTCAAAAAAAACCCCAGAGATAAATCCTTATAGGAGGAGCAAGTGTAAATGTGGGAACTGGTTTGGGTCTACAACCTAGATAAGCACTGCCAAGGAAATCCAAGCTTCAGAGTTTCGCACTTCGCCATGAAAAATTTTGGCTGCTGTCATCACGGACGCTGATCCTCTCCCTTGGGTACCCTCCACAGCAAACTAAGGCTATGTGTCACATTCCTAGCCCAGACTTTTAGCTCTCTAGGGCAGGTAATGTTTATTTTCATGACTTCTGGAAAAATTGAAAAAAGAATGTGAAAACAGTGTTCCTCTGACTATATGGTTGCTCTCACATATTTTCTGAAGCCATGGCAGCAAAGTCTACATGTGCCAGGAGAACATACTTCAAATCCTCCCTGCACAGCAAACATCACATTCTCTTTTGTAGCACTAATGCTGCTTCACTGGACAACCCACGGTGCAAAGGCTAGAGCAGACCTGATATTTTTTTGCCTTTTTAGTGTAGATATTGATATACATGTTAAAGGAATGCTGGGCAATAAGCAGTAAGAAACTGGAAGGGTGATACCCTCAGGCAGGACCCAAACATGCATCTCAGATACAGGCAGCATTCCCTGCCAGTTTTCTAAACTTTGTGAAATATTAAAATGTCTACAATTATCTTCAGTATTCTTAAAAATGTGTTTTCCAGAGGCTACTTCCCACTCATTTCTGGTGCTGATAAAACTCTCACAGGCACTTAAGAACTCCCAGTCTGGGATATCCCATGGCTCTGGCACATCCAAAACTCCTGTCACAAAACTGGGGCTGGCTCAGTGGGGTGGGATGGGAGGATCACCCTGAGAAGCATCAATTTCCTCAGCCTGCTTTCCTAGAGCTTCCTGCCTTACACTAAAGATTCCTAATAAGGAAGAAGCCCTGGTATTTCACGGGGCTCATGTCTCTCCCATCCCTAACCACTCTCCCGTTCCGCAGCTCGAGGGCTGCGGGGTGCATGGGTGGTGGGAAGCCGTGGGGAAGCCTGCGGGACCTGACGTGTCTCCCTCAGCTGGCGTGAGAACTGCCTCACTCACTCGCAGTCATGAAACGTGCAGAAATGTGTGTATCTTTCAGACATGTACCCTCTGCCAAACTTCAAAAGCCCCTGCTGGGGGTGAGGGGCACTGACAGACACGAGCACCATAATTGCACATGCCTTGCTTCCTGCCTTAGAAAAACAGAAAGAAAACTCAACTCCACAGGAAAATAAAAAAATTAAAAATACAGCATCCTTCCAGACACTGCCAGCACTCCGCAAGGGCAAGCCCCACTTCAGAGACTGACAGCATTGTGGGCAGCAGCACCCTTGGCAGCCACCCACCCACCCTGGCCCAGCTGCCTGAGCCCCTTGCACCCCTGTCTCTGGCATCACCTGCCGTGGGTGCCACAGCAACATCTGGTCATGGTGGGGCACTGCTGTGGCCAGTCCAGGCCGTGAACCCACCCAGGGCTTGGAGGAAATGGAAATTTCTGGTGTCGGGGTTGCTGGTGGTGGTTGAGGACCAGTAAGCCCAGATGTGCCAATCGCAGTGCCCAGCCAGTGCTAACCCTACAAAACCTGTATCCTGAAACTGCGTGAAACGGGAGCAGGTTTTATATATCTGATTTCATTCGAATCGAAAACAAATACCACCACCTTGCTCCCACTTGTTTCTATACCAAAGCTATAGAGGACGGTGCAAAAAGGGTCTATGATCCTGTTCTAGTCACTCCTTGCAGCCACCTCTCCCTCACCAGGTCCATGGACCTGTCCTGTGCCGCCCCAGGTGGGGAAGGGAAGGGAAAGGGAAGGGAAAGGGAAGGGCAAGAGAGAGGGAGGAGAGGGCCATCGGCCAACAAACCACCTTGAGCCTGCCGAGCCGGGCAGGGCGGGAGCGGGAGCAGGCCGGGCCGCCAGGCATTGCCAGGCAACTACGCAAATAGGCAGGACAGCATTTCGACACCAGGCGTGTCCGTTCCCAGTGTTTACCCCAAACCCCTCCTGATTTAAAAAAAAACAAAAAACAAAAGAACAAAACCCAACAAACAAAACAAACTGCAGCGAAATGGCTGAAACATGTTGTAACCATCTGTGAAAGTCGGGCTCTCATGACACGAGAGAGGCGGGAGAAAGCGAGCGAGACAGCAATTTGGAGGCGGGGGGGAAGCCCCAGCGAGAGCCAGGCGTGGGTCAGCAGCTGACGGCAAACAGGGGCCGAGAGAGGCGGCACCTCCGACACTTCTTACCTTGCGGGCGAGGGAGGTTCGCGCTGGGCTGCCCCGGGAAGGCGAGAGGGCTGCGCGCCTCCTGCGCTCCCCGCCGCGCCCGGGGCTCCTTCCTCAGCCGGCCGGGCGGCTTTCCCTCCTTTTACGACACCCTCCGTGCCTCTCCCAGGTGAGCGGCAGAACTGGCTCTGCAGCAGGAAGTGCAAGAGGCATGCACGGCACGGCGCGGCCGCGGGAGAGCCTCCGTGGGGGAGTGACACCTCGAAGCTCTCGGCTCCCCGGCAGTGCCTGCGTGCGGCTCGCTGCCTCTCCCGTGGGAAGCCGGGCTGCCTCTGCGTGAGCGCCGCCGATAAGAAACCCTGGGGGAAGCCCGGTGTGGTTCCTAAACGGTGTGCCTCGTCGGGAAAGTCATCCCTTGCTTTCAGCCCTCGGTCGCGTACTGTCAATGCCAAATATTAAATCAGCTGTGATTCAGACTACTGAGGACAATCACATGATGCGTGTAAGAACTATATAAAGAACAATAAAAAGGATTTCTCGTCTGGTTCTTTCTTTTAGGTTAGACTTCTAGACATTTCCAAGTTTCTCTCAAGGAGCAGAAGCTCGCCGTTCTTACAAGCTGAAACTTCTGTATTCTCATAGCTCCTGAAGGCCGAGTAGCTCCGAAGAGCCCCGGTGAGCTGCCCCAGGACAGCCTCTCTGGCCGCCGCATGGGCAGCACAATGTCCCGGCCCACACCACTGCCCTGACCCCCCGCTCAGCGCACCTCCCTGCCGAGAAGCTCTTCCTGATTTCCAGCCTCATTTTCTTAGTTTAACCCTGAAGGAGGTTCAGTAAGCTGCAACCTGGGCACGGCTCCTCATCCTCCAGGTGACCATGGGCAGCGGCCACCACACGCTGCCTCAATGCCTGGCAGGTCTGCCCGCGCACACAGGGACATCTAAACCACCCGCCGAGCTCCTCGCTGTATCAGTGCCACCGCTGCTCCTTCCCGTGCCCTTCCTGTGACACTGGGGGCGGAGGAAGGAGCCACATGCCCGGCATTCCTTCCCCCCGCAACAGCTCCCTCTGGATACCCACCACTCTGCCAATTCCTCTTTCTCGTCCAAAGGCAAAGCGGTGACCCAGGCACTTATTTTTTCTCATCAGGGAATGACCAGGGAATTTTTGGATGGAAAACTCAAAGCAGCTGGGAGCAACATGTGCTCCCACCCGAGCACTAAATGTGCTTGTATTGATGGCAGTGCAGTGATGCCCTGCAGCCTGGGCTTACCTTCCCCCTTCAGAAACCCCACACCAGCCTGGCCCTGTGGCTGATCCCCTCCTTTCGGCTTCCTCCCTCCTGTGCCACGGCCAGCAGGACACCAGGGCTCTCTTTTGGAGCATCCTGAAGCTGACCTTGACTGCTGCCAGCCTTCCTGGGCAGCCCCTGCTGGTCCCAGCCAGACCCAGATGTGATGAGCACTGGATGCTTGCAGCTGGAGGGGCTGCATTATAATCACAGTCATTTGAGTCAGCTGCAGGTTTAATCCCTCTGGCTTGGCCTCTGCTGCCCAGCTGTCCTGCACCATGAACAACACCCTGACAGCAGCATTTGCATCGAGGCTGCCTGAATCCCGGGTTGCACCACATTAGGCTTGGGTGGCTTTCTCTCCTGCCACTCCTCCCACCGCCTCCAGCTCTGGAGCACTGATGGCTCCACTGCCACCTACGTGCCACAGTGGCTGAGGGTGGCGAGGGGCCCATGCCCACACAGGAGTCAAAATCAGGACCTTGGTGAATGTACACAGGATAGGAGCAGGGAGGGAGGGTTGCTCTGGGGAGTGCCTGACTTTCCTGGGACTTCTGTGAGGGATGTATGTAGCATTTGCTGTGCATTGACCAGCTCCTCAGGGAATGCAGGCAGCATGGGGACTCGGCAAGCAGTGTCCCACGGGAACTCTGGGGCTTTCTTTGTAAAAGGCTCTGCTTTGGAGCCATCAAGCACCTCCCGTCATGCAGTGGATGGCCTCTCTCAGCAACAATGGCTATGGACAGTCCTCTGTTTTCTGCTGGTCAAACCCTGGACACTGGTCTGTAACATCCAGCAAACAGCAGTGTCCACCTGCCACCCCTGTAGGCAGCTGCCAATTGGCCAGGGGAGGAAGGTTCTGGCTGTGAGGTCTGTCCCTTGTGAGAGCACTTCCAGGTCCAGAAATCTACAGACCTAATGGTGTCTGCAGATGCAGCCAAAGAACCAGTCTCTGTCCCCTCTTTAACTTGCCAAGCCCCAGAAAACAGCAGATATTTGGAGCAGTTTCCTGTCACTTGAGCTTTATGTACTTTATTAACAGCCTGACAAAGAGAGGAAAAATAGCTTGAAAGTCACACTCTGCTGACTCTGTTAACAGCACTATCTGCTGAGTGGGTTTCAAAGGTCCAGCCCAAGACTAAGTACCCTCCCACAAAGCTGTAGAAACTGCTGTCAATTAACTCATTTTTGGATTAGGAAGCTTGGACAACAGATACCCAAGTTTATTCCAGCATTTCAAAAACCTCCCTCATCCCCAAAACTGAAGCTACCCTAATTGCTTTCTGAAGGCCTCTTTTATATTTTTGAGGTCTTCCTACCGGCTTCACTGAAAGCCAGATCAAACTCTGAACTCTCTAAAGTTAGTATCTCATCTGTATATTATTTACAAGCAGAATGTGATAAGTCATATTGGGTCTGTCATAGAAAGTACAGATTCAAGTGCAGGATGATTTTCATTGGCAAGGCAAAAACCATGGATATTTTTAAGGTTCCTAATCCTGTAGGAATTGTAATATTTCTTCTTTCATTAGGAAGAAAGCGTTGGTATCACATTCTTCTCATATTTCCTACCACATCTCTATATTTGGAGAAATAAATCATGAATGTTTTTGCTTTCAAATGATTAACTGTTTAAATAAAGCACTGTCATGTTGCTCCTCTTTTAACGTTGGTGCTGTGAATTAACCTAGAGATGTTGCAGTGAGCCTTTAACCCCCTCTGCCTCAGCATGACACATATGATGGTCTCACTCTGGTTCTCTGCATGTGGCTTGCCCCTCGTTGCTTTTGCACTGTGAGGAAAACCAGGGCTTTCTTCCACGTCTTGCTGTTTACATTGCTAGGCACATGCCTGCAAAAATATTTTCCACTTACTTATTTTAGGGCTCTTGCTTTGGCATTTTTCAGTCACACCCTGGAGAGACACCTGAAAGGAAAGGAAACAGTACCTGGATGTTAGCTTGTGTGATGCTTCTAATTAAACCCTGCATAATGACAAAAACCCCTCCTGCCATTTGTTAAGATTTTCCCCACAGCATTATGCATCCTCTTAATTAAGAGCAGAAGCTAAGTAATACCTATTTTATTCCCTCTTGCATCCAATTAGTCACCCATTGATCATTACCCACTCAACATTTGACAATTAACAGAGCTCCCATTCTCTGCAGGACAGGGATGTGTAGTCCTTCAGAAATGACACATCCAGAATAACGTGAGGGGAGCTGCATGGATGAGTAATGGAGCAAGAGGTGGGGGCGGGGAGGGGAGGAAAAGGCCACCCAAATGGAACAAAAGACATGTAACATATGTAAATGTTCAGTATGTGGTATGTGTTTTATACACTGGATGTATATGAGGTCATAGACAAAGCTCAGCTGGTGGCTGCGCTGCTTTTGGGAGGCATGGGAATTTGAGGGAACACTTGAGCTCTTGTGTGATCAAACATACCTAGTCCCCTCTCTTTAAGACACAAAGCTGTTCCCCATGTGGCTCATTGCCTTTGCTTTTTTAGGAGGGCAGGAATTGGCATCTGCTTCTCCATTGTCACTGGGATTATGGGCTGTACCAGCACAGCCCCGGCCAAGCCACCCCAAGACCCGTCAGCAGCTCCGCACAGCCGTGCCTGAGCTGCTGCCAACAGAGCACGGCAGCTCTGGGTGTCCAAGGAGCCTCCAGGGAAGCTGCAGGCCCCTTCTGCATTGCTACTCTCTCCTGGAAGCCTGTCCCAGGAGCAGAGATGGCCCTGGCCCTGTGTGGTGCCAGGAGGGGTGTGCTGGGACCACCACACCAGGGACCCTTCCTCTATGAGTAACATCTTCTGGCTGGGGAAATCCAGCAGCCTGTGGGATTGGGAGGCAGCCCAGAGCCTGAGCTGCAGCAGTGAATAAAGCACCGGGGATGTTAGGGCTCATGGACAGGCCTCTGGCATCAGGCTGAGCCCCAACAGTCACAAAGCATCCCTGCATTCTTTTTTTTTCTTTTTCCAGATTAGAATTCATCCATTACAGGGCTCAGGAATTTTGTGTGAATCTGTGACAATAAGTAGCTGAGCAAACTTCACAAGGCTCTGGGTGCAGGAGCTCAGCAACAAATGCTGATGCACAAAAAAGCACACCAGAGCCCTTGGCAAGCTCCAGCCTGGCTGTAGAGGCAGGAGGATAATCTCATTTCTTTGCTCTTTGCCCTTTTAGCTATTCACAGAGCTTAATGCCGAGTTATTCCCAACAATGAGCCAAACAATCAAACTTCCATCTGGCCCGGTCAGGCAGAACCAACACTTGCCCTGCAGTCACAGGCTGCACCAGTCCTGTGATTTGTTTCCCCATCTTGAACACACACTGTTTTCCCCTGCGCTGTAACAGAGAAGATATTTACATTTGGGAGCAGAAACCGCAGCTCATGCTCCTCAGCCTGCTCTAATCTCATCACCCAAATCCCTGGGCACAAGGAAGCACAGGCGCTTTGAGCACAGCCGGGGCTGCAAACACAGCTGCTGCTGCTGCAACCTTTGGCTCTGCCTCTCCACGCCACGATGCAGCACCCACCAGCTAACAGTGACCTGGTTTTCCTGCGAGGGCAGGTCTCTCAGCACTCCTGCACGCTCCACACTGCAGCCATGCCCTGGGGAGAAACGTTTTCTCTCCCCCGACTTTAAAATCAGCTGCAGGCTGCTCTTTGCAGTAGCTAGAGAACTACGGCGGCATCTCTGGGCACCACCTCTCCTGGTCTGCGAATAGGGATTGTAACACATCACGTAGTGGACCAGCAGAAAGGAAAAAAAAAAAAAAAAAAACCAAAAAAGGGAAACAAAGAAGAAGAAGAAAAAAGAGCAGCTCTTTTGTTGTTAATAACGTTTTGTCCTCTAATCTACTCATGTCCCAGTTTTGTATTTTTGTTAAAGCATTCATCTACAGGGGAGGAATACAGGGAGATGGATTGATGTTTGTGTAGATGTTTTTATGTGTGAATTTCCTTTTGAGTTACAGATAAATGTACACACACACGTAAGAACAGGCTCTGTATTAAAAGTCAACAGAAAATATCTCACAGACTTAAAGGAAGCCAGCATTTCCTCTCTAACATACAAAATGAACCTCAGCAACCTGGTTTTAGCTATGGCAAGTTCTCCTGAGAAATTTAGAAACACTGAGAGAGCGACACTAGCACCCTACTCATGTGACAATCCCAGCAAGGGGCTTCTTTTCCTTTTCTGCTGAAAGGACACAGGTTCTGGTTTGGTCTGTGCAGGAAATTCTGAAACGAAAGTGCCCCTTTCTTCAGTTAAGATGGCAGGGAATGCTGCTCCAGCTGACAGGAGTTCCCTCAGTGATAAAATATCCCTGTGTATGAGTCACAGGAAATTATAATCACTGCTTTCCAAGACTGCAGAGCACAATGAGATTTCTGAGCTACAAACAGACTTCAATTATTCTTGAAAGACAGACAGAGTCTCAAACTGACACAACTGGAGAAAATAAATATCCTTTTGTCTGCACTGCTGGTGGTAATTTCCCATTAGACAGGAAGAGGCTTCTTTGATGAATGAATATTGTCTACACTTCAGAAGAGGAGCTACTGTATATCTCCTAATAGCTCTTGCATGCTTGGGCTCAGCCTTGTGTGAGGCCCTTAAACCCCTTGGGTACAATATGGCAGCATTCATTAGTGTGCTGCATTTTTTATTGCAGCACTTGAGAAAGGGATAGTGCATGTTAAAATAAATTTGAGCAACTTTCCACTCACCTTGAAGTTACGTGGCAAGGTCAAGTACATTTAGCAATCTGCCTTCTTGGGCTGCGGGTAGTCCTTTCCAGTCTAGAGGCTTCAGGAGAAACACTCACACTGAAGACAGATTTTCCATTTGTGATTATTACTGTAATTCTAGCAGTTAATCACTTTTCTGTTTTGTATTTACTTTGTTTTTCTACAGTGGTAATTAAATCAAAACCAGAGTGTCACCCAGAACTAAGTCAAGCACTGTTTACAAAAGCCAAAGAATATCATGTTAGTGCCTTTGACGAACTTTTGTCCTCTTCAAACACCACCAAGTCTCACATAATTGCCTTTTCACAGAAATATAATAGCAATACTACCCATCCCTTTCATGGCAGAGTTCTATTTCCACCTGTCACTTTTCCTGGGACTGGTCTTGGATTAAACTTGTCTTACAGATGCCTGTGTCACCCCACGGAGTCCTTCCAGCTGCTGGTAGGTCTTCTAAGAAGACATCTTCTGGAACTCAGCCACCACACCATGGATTGGTTAGGAGTCAGGTGGGCTGGTGGGGGGAGCATTTGGCCAATTCTGTTTAACTGGAATTTATTTAGCCTTACATGAAAAAAATATTGGAAGGAACAGAAGATTCTTAATCTCATAAATTCTACTTTTACAGTCACCACACAGCTATTTGTGGTGTATACAAAGTGCTTAAGAAAAGGCTTTTATTATACCAAAAAAACCTAACAACCTTGTTTAAATTTTTTGCTAATGTTTTTATTTGAGAGATTAAAAAACCCAAACAACAAAACTCCCAACATTAAGAAAAAGAAGCAGAAGAGCTACCGATGAGAAATGGTCTGGATTTGCCACTCAACAGTGGCACCAGTCTGCACACAAGCCAGCTGCAGGCAGAGATCCGGCAGAGACCAACATGGTACTCAGAGACCGAATGCAATACAAGAAACAGCAAACCCAAGAATCAGAAATAAAGGCCATAAAACCCCAACAACGCCCCGTCTGAGTCTTACTTCCAACAAGAAACATAGGCAAACTAATGTTTTAGGCTCGTCCCGCATTACAGATGGAAACTGCACTTAAGTTTGTGGCACAGCAAAGGCTGCTAAGGAACTTGGCAGAATGGCCACGCTTCGCCACCGGGTTCTGGGCTGAGGAGGTGACATTTTGGCTTCGCCAGCCCACTGAGTTACTATGGAGTCCTCAGGTCCACGGATGATATTTTAAGGCAGGGGGGTAGCTGTGGGAAAAAAAAGAGGGCCACGACTTGCTTTGTAAGTACTAAGAGGAAGCTAGAAGTCCAACAAGGATCATGGCCTCTTCAGTACTCCACAGCTACAGGTACAGCAACATTGAATATATAATGTACATAACATTACTTAGAGACTCTACATGTAAAACGTTAACCAATTTATCATGGAAATCTGGTAACAAGCAACATTGCCATATAAATTCACACTTTGAGAAAGGCCAAGTGTGGAAGCCTCCTTTGCAAGAGGATTTTCAGTCAAAGTTTTGTATAGAAAATACTAAAACAACGATGACAATTTGTTCTCTGAATCTCAATTCATTATTGGGTTAGTTTTCACGAATGAAGAAAGGTTCTCTTTAGAAAATGTTTGAATCTTCAGGATATGAATTCACAAGCTAAGTACTAAGTAATTAAAAAAAACCCAAGTTTCAACTGTCAGGAAGTCTTAGTTGGCCGCAATCTTTTAAAGCAATAACAGCAATACAAGACATAGAAAAGCTTTTCCTGCAACACTTGTAAATGTAAGAGTATTCATGTTAAATGCAACAGAACTAATAAAGACCAAACTGCTGTAGAACTGAGAAATGAGAGACTAGCAATGCATTCAGCCATCTTCCATACAGTTGAACTCCAGCTGTTTAAAAACATATTGACTTCATAATTTGGAAAATGATGTCCCATAGGTAACTGGTCTGCATACTCCTATGAAATGTGATGCCCCAAGTGGCATGACACCCCTTCTTGAAAAGTTTTTAATCTCATGTCCACCATTAGCTCCACAGTTTAAACAAAAAAACAACTATCCAAATGTAAAATGCTCTTTTTTTTTAATTACTAAATTAAGAAAGTTAAACAGTTTTAAAATGTAAACTTGCAAATAAACCATAACAAAATGTAATTAAGACTTTAAAATTTGCAACTCAGTATTAAAAACTCAATAGAAATAGAAAGGAATTTTTTTGTGTTTTTTGGTTAAATGTAAGTAATTCAAGGCTGGTACAGACAACTGAAAAGGTAATACTTTGTTCTGTGCATCCCCCATGAAATGTAAAGAAGTGCATAGTAATTCCACTGGAGAACTTGCAGACACAGAGAAAGTAATTTCATTAGCAGTACAGGACACTTAACACACTTATTTTACAATGGAAAAATGTTACACATAAAACAGAAAAATCCTAGTTGCATGACCAACAGTTTAGCAGGGGGACATGGCTAAAATGCTATGATTTTAAGACCATCTGAATGTGGTTACACTGCTTAATAAATCTTTTTGAAACATTTCAGTATACATGTTTTGATACAAGAAGTCCTTGCAGTTTCAATTTTCCAGTTCAAACGGTGATGGTGTAGTTTTCTTGCTTTAAATATGTTCGTTTTAATTTCAAGAACAAATCATCACACACTTGTCAAACATTGGAAACATTACTGTAAATACAGCACGTGATTCCTGAAAGAGCAAAGTTACAACCATCTACAGGTACATAATCATAAACAAAAAGTGCAATCCAATTTAAAAAAATCATGCTTGGCAAAAGCCAAAAATTAGATCACTGGCTTTCAGAATCCCACCAGTGTTTTCATGTTTGCAGTAAAATTATCGCTTTCTGGGTACAGTTGCAGCAGGATTCATTCAATTCCAAATGAGCCTCCTCTGCAGTAGCACCCATATACTGTATGTACAGGTATGTATATATATTATATATTATATATATTTTATATATAAAAAAGCAAAAACCCAAACACCTGTCCTGATTTTTTATTTGTTAAAACATGAAAAAAAAATGTTTTAGACAAAGAGGCCACTTCTGGAAAATAATACTTTTAGTTGAATCAGGAGAAGACTAGTTAAAATCACATAGGTTTTGCATTTTAAAAAAAGGAAAGCACTAGGATCAGTTATTGGCACTGAGTTACTATTTACAATGAACAGAGGTTTTGCAGTTTACATAACATCAATACAATGCAGTTTTGGAGTCTTTGATTAAGAAAAAACAAGTGTTTTTCTCCTTTTCATCCAGGACATTCAGATTATTAGGATAAGTGGTCATAGGCAAGGGCTGTAGAAGTTCCCAGCTTCAGCCCCTCCTGTGCACTGCAGTGCTGGAAGATGTTGGACTCTGGAGAAGCCGATCACAGAGTTGGAAGGGGGAGAGCAGGTGGGACAGGGCTGAGAAACACCTGGTAATTCATGACAGTGTCTGGAAACCAGGGATTTACAGGTTGTCGCCGGGCTGGTACTGCGGTTCTGTTGCAGTGAAGTAGTCTTCAAGAAAACCCTGTAAATATTCAAAAGTTGGACGCTCCTCTGGGTCTTTTTTCCAGCAGTGAATCATAAGCTCATGCAAGGAGATGGGACAGTCCTGAGGACATGGCATCCGATAACCTCGTTCTACTTGCTCCAAGACTTCACGGTTATTCATGCCTGTAAAGGGCACACAAATCCACAGTAAATTACAGGAAAATTAACCAAGTATAACTATATCTACAATACCTGTGGTTTGCTCAATCATACTAATTTCTTTTGGTTAAGACAAGCAGAACAAAACCACACTGACGTCCTGTTTCAGCTGCTCATCTGTTGCAAGGTAACCTGGATTATCTTCTTTCTCAGTAGAGGGTTTTAGGATCCAGTGATGAACAGAACACTGCTCCCATGCTTACCCTCTTGGTTTACTCACAATGGGCAGGACTTGGTGCTTTCCCTCTCTGACAGCAGGAGCCGTGAAATGTAATATGTGATGTGCTTAAGGAAAATGAATGCATTGCAAAAAATAGAAAATTCAAAATTCTAGGAACTATGAATTTTTAAAAAGCTCACAATGAGTGTGGGCTTTTCTGAAAGCATTCATGAAGTCATGCAGGGACTTCAGAACAAACTCTGCTACTCCTGGCTAGCAGGGCTGTCTCTGAACAGCACTGCTCACAATGTCAGCCCAGTTATTGCTGCTGACCTGCACTCCCTCCATCTGTGCTGGTAAGTACAGGTTCTATCATATTTGACTGTTCCATCCCAAACCAAAACAGAACGAAGCTGCTCACAAGACAAGTCAAATGCCAAGCAAAACATCTCCATTGAAGAACCACAGCTTGCTCACTCTCAAAAGAAAAAAGTAAAAAGCTATATTACCTTCACAGAATCACAGAAACATTTAGGTTGGAAAAGACCCTTAGGATCACTGAGTCCAACTGTTAACCTAACACTGCCAAGTCCACCACTAAACCATGCCCCTAAGCACCACATCTACAGCCTTTTAAATACCTCCAGGGACGGTGACTCATCTTGCTTGACTCTGAGAGTCAGGCCAGGCCCTTTGCTACTTTTTCTTTTCTATGTAACTCCTTGATTCCTCTGCTGAAGTGCTTTTCACCAAACATTAATTGCAGAAACCCTCAGCTTTAGTTTACATCTCCTGCCCCACTACTCTCCTTTTACCAGTACCAGAGGTAAGACTGGCACTGCAGGCATGCAGAGGTGTTTCAGAGGAAGCCTGCATGCTGACTGCAAGCTTTGTGCTTGCCCTACCCCAGTCCCTTGCTGAAAAATATCTGCAGGATTCATTCTCCTGACTTAGGAGGTCCTGCCAAGCAGGTCTGCAAGAGAACCTCTCTGACCAAATCTAGAAACCAGCACCTCGATGTTGCACTTTCTGTTAGCTTATCCTCCTCCTGGCTTCCATGACACTATCCTTCCCTGGGAATCCTCCACTTTCTTCTTTCCGGGTGTCCTTTTGAAGAGTTTGCTTGTCCCACCTCCAGAACCCAAAACCTTGTGTTCTTTGTAAATTTTTTTTTGTGAGGAATAATTCAATCACCTTCTTCAGTACAGATTACTTTATCTACTCTACACTTTGACTTGTAGAAATGTCTGGTTTCAGCTGGGATAGAGTTTCTTCCTAGTAGGTGATACAATGCTGTGTTTTGGATTTAGTATGAGAAAAATGTTGGTAACACACTGATGTTTAGTTGTTGATAAGTGAGTTTATCCTATGTCAAGGACTTTTCAGTTTCTCATGCTCTGCTAGTGAGAAGGTGCACAAGAAGCTGGGAGAAAGTGTACTGAGGCTTATATGCCTCTCTTTTTCATTTCCATTACAGTTATTATTATATTTTACTTCATTTCTGTTATTAAACTGTTATTATCTCAACCTCTTGGATATCAGCAGGAGGATATTACCCTGTCAAGATAAGAAGAAAAGGTTTTACCTTTTTTCTGACTCTCCTCCCCATCCCACCTTTGGGGGGCAAGGGGTGGGCAGTGGGAGTGAGCAAGTGTCTGTGTGGTATTTAAGTTACTGGCTGGGGTTAAGCCATGACAGGGAATAAAATCCTTACACTACATAGCATTTAGGCTGCTAACTTGGCTGTAACCTTGGATTTGGTCTTTAGTCTGTATCCTCATGTCCTGGTTGCGTTTAATTATTAAAGATGCTTTGAAAGAAACACCTGCAAAATACAGCCTTTCCTGACCATGAGATTCTCATCTCATGTTAGGACTACAAAACCTGTTCTCCTCTTATCTTGTCAGGGTAATTTCCTCCTACTGATATCCATTTGCAGCGTCTGGGCAAGGATCATATTCCTGTGCTGTCACTGTAACCACCCCTGGCATGGTCTCTCCACTTACTCCTTACATTTATACTTAGGCTCTCAATTATCCACGTTGTGGCCACAGCATGGTTCTGCTTAGCTTACTGCAGCACCTCCCATTTTCGAACATGAGGAGTACTTGGTTTAGTTTCATGTATGGGTTTTCCTGCGAGGGAAGGGAAAGGAGAAAGGAAAAGTAGGGCGCCGTTTCTTTTGCTGCCTGTTGCACATGGAGGAACCTCTCCAGAAAACTATCTCCTGCTCCTACAGGCCTCTCCTTAACATTCCTTTTAGCAGGGATAATTGCAAAAAGAAAGGCTGGATTACTGATTTACAGTATTCCCTAGCCTGCAGACCAGCACTTCAGCACTGGTTTCTTGTGTTTCATTTATCAGCTGCATCCACCCACCATATTTTTGGCGTTAAATGTTTATAACTAGGAACAAACTTTGTAGGGCCCCTAAAGTGGACCATGGTTAGGACTTCAAAATGATGAAAACAGATCCTCTGCGGACATCAGATTCTGCACAGTTAAGGTTCTCCTGTATTGTTGACTCCGAACTGATGTTGTGAGATCACAGAGGCTCACAACAAACCAGAACACACTGAATAAACATTTGGGTGTTCCTCACTATCCAGCAAGAATGTTTCCAGAGATATTTTACTTTTTCATTAGATTACAAAACAACACTACTGGTCTGTTAGACATCACAAACCCAAGGTAGAATCAACCCAAACTTTCTGGCCTTACTGTTTTCAAGGTTCTACAGGAAAAAAACATGCACATTTTGTTCACATTGTGTTGTCAACACTAGTTTTATAGATTTGTATTTTGAACAAAAAGATGCACCTTTTTTTCATATCCTTGTCTTTGAATCAGCTGAATTACCTCGTGTTTTGGGGTGAGAACTTCTGCTGTGCTTTGCTTTCCTTACATATTAAAGGCTATGAAAGTAACTGTTACTGGTCATTCATCTGTTGTATATACCTAAACCATTAACAAACTGCATTCCTTGCTTTTATTTTGGCAGTACACCCTTAAGTACAACATGGATGGAAGCAACAGCAGTAGAAAAGCTCCTTCCCAACTGATTTGTTGTTCTAAGATATCAAATGCTTGGTATTTTTATCCAGTGCTTTACTCAGTGCTGCAAAGTACACTCTGAAACCTGATAACGAAATGTGTGCTGGAAGAAAAACCCTGAGGAGACAGAAGGGGGAGGAAAAACATAAACAGCTCTTCACTTCCCTTTGTTTAACAAAAAGGTAAAAAAAAGAACATGAAAGAGACATTGCTGACTGAAATCATAGTCATTTTTTTTGTCCCTGGAAAGTGAGTCAAGCCAGGTTTTCTCATCACAGTTTAATCCAGGAAAATGCCCTTCTTTCCTTTCTCCTTTCTCCTTTCCCTTCCCTCGCAGTAAACCCCAGCTATGAAACTAAACCAAGTAATCCTCATGTTCCTCACTGGAATTCAGACATCCAGCAAGGGCTGAAGCACCTAGGATTTGCCAAAGAAATTCTGTTGGTTTTGACATAAACTGCTAATTTAAAAACAGAGTTTCGAAGACTTTTATTTCTAAATCGACTGGATTATTAGTCAGACTTATAAAAAGAACAGTGCTTCAGGTATATATTTTACCTCTTAAGTGTTTGTAATTTATGTTTACAAACCTATTCTACAGACTTACTTATCCTGCAAGTTTTAGTGTTTTTCTTTTGATAGCAGAAGCATGTCATATCTGCACTTCTAACACCACAGAGAGAATATCTGAGCAGTCTGTACAACTCCTCTCTCCTAATGAATACCCAAGAGTTTCAACTCTTAGTAAATAATAAATGACATTCTGCTTGCAGTATGCTTCCAGACCCCTTAAAAGTTTATCCTAAAATCCCTAAATCTGTGAAATAAAATGCTCAGCAATATTCTTTTGTAGGGTACAGCTATTCCACCTGGGTTGGGGCAACGCCTGGTATCAGTCCAGGCTGGGGAATGAACAGAGCAAGAGCAGCCCTGCCGAGCAGGACTCGGTGCTGCTGGTGGATGAGGGGCTGGATATGAGCTGGCAGTGGGCACCTGCAGCCCAGAGAGCCAAATGTGTCCTGGGCTGCATCCAAAGCAGCGTGGCCAGCAAGGCAAGGGAGGGGATTTGGCCCCTCTGCTCTGGTGAGACCCCACCTGGAGTCCTGCATCCAGCTCGGGGTACCCAGCACGCGAGGGACATGGACCTGTTAGAACAAGTCCAGAGTAGGGCCCTGAAATGAGAAATGGCTGAGAAAATCGGGATTGTTAAGCCTGGAGAAGAGAAGGCTCTGGGGAAACCTTATTGTGGCCTTTCAGTAGTTAAAGGGGGCCTGTTAGCAGGGCCTGTTGTGACAGGACAAGGGGTAATGGTTTTAAACTGAAGGAGACTAAATTTGGGTTAGGTATAAGAAATCAAAAGGTTTTATATAATGAGGGTGGTAAAACACTGGAACAGGTTGCCCAGAGTGGCCATGGATGCCCCAACCCTGGGAACATTCAGGTTCAGGCTGGACAGGGCTCTGAGATATCCCTGCTTATTATAGGATTGGACCAGATGACCTTTAAGAGGTCCCTTCCAACCCAGACTATTCTATCATTCTAGACTTCTATGAAAAATCAGCTTATGCTTACGATGTTTCTAGAATTACGATTTGGAACAAGAAGAAAACATCCAATTTCCAAAAGATGTCTTTTCCGTTAGCTTTTTATTCCCTGAGAAGACCAAAAATCAAATAACCTCCCACCATCCAGCTTTATTAGTGAAACCTTCAATAATCTCAGGATGCCACAGGATATGGCCACTCTAATGCTCAGTACAATAAAAATCTACTGTCCATATAGACTGGGGGCAGAACTGCAGTACTGCTTGGCTTTTCCTGAAAAAGTTGTAGGAACTTTAAGTTACAATGACTTTAAGAGCTACTTTAAGAGTTACTGTGACACTAAAGAGGATGTGGAGTTTCCATCTGTGGCTCAAGAAAACACTGGGAAGTACTTTGGTGTGCTCTTAGGAACTTGATTAGATGAAGCACGGCAGATGTGCAAATAGCATGGATCTGGGCAATGCTGCTCTTCCAGAACACAGGAAACATTACTGTAACTAGGGAGTGTCCCTGCATCCAGACTAATGAGCTATGCAGATTACTCTGGGACATGTGGAGTCCAGTGAGGAAAGTGATTGTTTCAGGCTACTTTATTCTTGCTTTCTTCTCCTAGATGGTGGTGCCTTAACCCTGGCTGGATGCCAAGCACCCACCAAAGCCTGTCTCTCACTGCACTGCACAGCTGGACAGGAAAGAGAAAATATAACAAAGGCTTCACAGTTGAGGTAAGGACTGGGATAGTTCACTAGCCAAATAGTGTCATGGGCAGAACAGGCTGAACTAGAGATATCACCTGAATTTACTGCTAACAAAATCAGAGCCAGATAATGAGAAGTAAAATCCCCCAGGGATGAGGAGGCTGAATACAGCTGCCCAAAGGCTGCAGGGCTGCTTGGAGCCCAGATTCCAAGACCTGCCTGGCCAGAGGCAGAAATGTGGGTAGCATTGTGGTGGCTGTCACACTAGACTTAAAATGAAAATGCTCTTGACATGACAAGTGCAGCAGAAAGCAGAAGGAGCAAGGTCAGAGGTGCTTGCTTGGTGTGGCTGAAATTTTTGCCTATCCAAAAGGCAGCATGTTAAAACCCCACAATTTCTCCAGCTACTGCTAGGGAAGGGTATTTGTCAAAGAGAAAAGAAACTGACACTGAAAAAGATCCACTAAACAAACTATTTCTTAAGCTTGGCTCCTCCTCTGGCCCTACCTATTTTTTATTTCTCCACTGCAATAATGGAAATAGAACCTCAATGCCCAGAAGGACTGTGAAAGTTGCTTATTTCAATCTGCTGCCTTGTGAGAAGAATAAGAAAGCATGAAAAAAGTGCATAAATGAGTTATCATAGTTATCATTATGATTGCTGACAGAGAAACAGGCTTGGTTGAAGCATGAACATGAGGACACCTGCCAAAAAGTTGGTCTTGCTTGTGGGAGCTGTAGGGTCTGGGGCAAGGCTTGATTATGAACTCTAGCCTGGTCTTCACCTCCACCAGCAAAATATTTACTGCTCATACATCTCACCACTGCCCCAGCCTCTCTTCCAAAATGGGAAATCAGGACAGGAACTGGTTGAAATCTGTAGGACAAAGAATGCCAAGTTCTGTTCCACCCAGTCTGTTTCCCTCCTGTAAACTGCCTGCCTTCCCCCTCTCTCCTACTCATCGTGCTTCTCCCTCCTTCTACACAAGCTTAAAACAATGCCTGGTTCCAGACATTGGGAGGCACGAGGTATGCTGTCCCTGCAGGCACGGGTACCACCCCAGGACTGGGATGTGTGCTATGAATCATCTCTCCAGGCACTAAGAGCTTGTCAAGCAAGAGAGCAATCCCTTTGTCTGAGGGCTTCTCTCCACCTCCCCCAGCCTGCTACAAGCTGTAAGCAGGAACATCAGGACAACATGCCCACAACTATTTCAGAAACTGTATATTACAGCAGACAGACAGCTCCACAACCCTCTTTGTTTCAAAGCTGACACTTTTCAGTGTCACATCTTGGGTGCCAAGTGCAAAGTGGCTGGCAGTGCCACCAGACTGCATTCTCTCACCTATGGGTTGTCTACTTGGGTGAAGACGGCTTAGTCTTGCCTCTCAGGGTGATTGAAATCCCACTTTTCCTCCTCGTGCAAGCCATGCCATGATGGCAGGAAAAGCCCTGTGTGTGCATCTGACCCCTACTGCCTATCTCAGACAGGGATAAGTGTTCATGAAACTTTGTCCTTCACAAGGTCCTTCCTCTTCCCAGCATGAAGCAGGAGCTATGGTCCTTTCTATGTCAGGGGAAAAGAGGGTCTTTTCTAAGGAGCTCAGAAGGCCTCCGTCACACTAGGAAGTCCAAGCTCTCTTTTCAATCCATTTGCAAAGACAGATCCTTCTGAGAAGGCCCCAGTTCCTCTGAACTGTTGCCTCAGCCTATAAAAGCTTTCCCAGTTAGGGTCTGGGGAATGAGACTGGACTGAAGTCTGTAAAGACTCTGGACATTCAAATGTAAGATCTTAGGCTGCCCTTAGGTAAAGCTGGCAGAGGGCAGTGGTGGTGGCCACGAGAATGGTTAGGGCCTCCCAGCTGAGCAATGGGGGAGTCCTGGTGGGGATGGATGGCCCCAGCATAGAGCATGGGCAGGGTGTAACCAAGGCAGTACATGACTGTCCAGAAAATTACTGACAGGGATGTGCAACACACAAAAAATTGCTTCCAGCTACTTGGTGTCTTCCTAGTGCAGGTGGAGGAGAGTGAGCTGGAAGGACTTTGGGCATGTGAGGGCTTTATGTAGTGAGGGATGAAGGGGTAGGATGGTGCTGAAAGAGGAGAGATGCCGCTGGTTGTCTTTGATGTGCTTGAGCTGCCACGTAATAAAACTGTCCAGAATGTCAGGACACAGCCCATGCCTGAGATTACTGTCACGGCTCCTAGAAGAAGTTATATATGGCAAGCACTTAAATGCACATCCTCTGGACTCCTTCTCCTTTGGTGAGGGAAAGAAATATTTCTGAAATGCAGAGATCCTCTGCAGCCATGGCCACCACTGTGTTCAGTTACAGACTTGTGAGTAAACGCAGGGCTTAGATAATTGTTTTTGCATGGAATGGGATTTTCACCTTAAGTCTGCCCTGGCTGGCAACAGCCCTTGTGCACCCACTCTGCTGGCAGTGACTAGAGAATTCCTGAAGCCCAGTCAGGAACATTGCCCACCCTCTGGGAGGAACACTGCAGCAACTAAATCTTACACATATTTTTTCTGTCTTTGACCTTTGCACACCATGCCATGTCTGCATTTAACCCTCAAAATAAGCCTGCAGAAATCATAGCTTTCCCTCACCACTACCAGGAATCCTTATGGCAGGAAGACCTTTGTGCTGACTGGTGACACAGCTGCTCTGAGTGGAGGCAGCACCCCACATGGGGAAGTGCTGGGCAGAGGGACTCATCCATCCCACAGAAACATGCCATCATATTTTCTGCTACCTCATTCAGTTGTCACAGCCACACCTTTGCTAAGCTGCTCCCTGTTACTCATGCCAAAGCTCGCTGCTGATCATGAGATGCCTTCCAGTCCCCATACTCTCTTCTCAAATATCAGCTACTGGCTGCTAGGTGCCAGCAAACTTGAAATTCCTGGTAAAAGTCTGGAAAATCAGTTTTGCTCAGTTCAGGCTTCTGAAGTGGTGTGAGACACCACAGGATAAACTGAACTCCACCTTGATGCTTCTCCTGCTCAGTTTGATATATGGATCTGACTGCTTGATCACAGCACAGATTGGAAAACTGCAACTGTAGGGCACCTTCCATTAAATCAGCTGCAGTGCACACAGACTGCTGAGTATTTAGAGAATTTTATTTTTTAATAAAAAGAATAAAAATGCAGCTAGATGCATCTTTAAATGCAGGGCATCCCCTGTTGTCAATATCTGTGCTGATGAGAAAAAGAAGGGATTAAATTCTTTTCCGTGTAATGCATGGCTTTCACCTCACCCCTTTCCTCTTCACCTGAATGCCTACAATCTTCAGAGGGGCAACAGAATGAAAAGCTCTTCCTGCATAGGCAGATCCAATCACCCCCTCCTACAAATCTTAATCCACTGGACACTTGGCAGGGTTTCAACAAAGAGCCATGGGGCCTCCAGTTCCCCCAAGCAGAGAATCTGGCCCTGCTGTGACCCTGCCATGAGCTCTGGTCTGCACATTACAGAACTATTTTCTTCCCTTTCCATCCATCTCAAAAGCAAGGATTGAAATTTAAGAGTTCGTGAAAAAGAGATTTGATAATATCAGACGTTCAGACAGCCAAGCCCTGCAGTGAACCACACTGACAGAATAAACGGAGTGAGGCCTCTCTGGGAGTTTAACTGTTGGTATTTTAAAGTAAATGCAATACTATGGAGAGCTATTTGCTCGGGAATATAATAATTTTACACTACTTTCATTAGTTGTCTAGAAATCATATAAATTGAATTGAGCACCAAACATTAGAAATGAATATGCTGAATTGTCCCCTTGTCATTTTTATTGTGACTGTCACAAAGCAGCTTTGAGTCAGAACTGTTTTCAAGCATACACAAAACTTCCACATTATAGCCATTCTCCTTTGAGCCCAGTGAATATAAATAAACATTCCAGCTTAAACAAACGGCCCATTCCCACTCCTTTTTCCAGATGAAGCAGGACATTTTTCTTACCTGGGTATGGCACTCTCCCTTTTGTTACCAGCTCTGTCAGGAGGATCCCAAAAGACCACACATCTGACTTTATTGTGAACCTTCCGTACAGCGCCGCTTCTGGTGCAGTCCATTTGATGGGAAATTTTGCACCTAAAGGGAGAATACACGAGTCTTAACCAGAACAGAGACAGAAGCAAAGCACCAGTTCACGGGTGACTGCTGTGTTCAGCAGCATGTGCAGGTGGAAGGAGCTGCAGACGAGTGCTAACCACCAGCTCCAGGGAGTACAGTCAGAGAGGACAGGCAGGCAGAATGTGCAGGGCATCAGGAAAGACTAAGCAGGGAAGAGGTCAGTTTGTTCCATATCCCAAGAGAAGGATAAGAGATTTTAACTCAAGTTTCAAGTTTTATAAAATGAAAAAAAATACCCTGGTTTTAAAAACAAATAAGGCAAATATAATAGAAACCATTTCTCCCAAAGTGTTTTAAATTAACATTTCCCTGCAATATTTGCAAGTCAAACACAGTTAGCACATATAACCAGAACTGAGCTATGCTGGATATGTACCTCCCATTTTGCCTGCTCAAACTCAGAAAAATGCAAGCAAACAAAC
>VXAC01004158.1:298534-336884 GCA_013399225.1 Rhipidura dahli | reverse complement strand
TAGAGCAGTGATAGGGGATACACTTCATAAAGTCACCCCAAGATGCTAACACTTGTAAGAGTAGCAGTAGATACGATTTTTCTTATTCTTCACTGATCATTACTTTAGTCAGATGGTACAATGTCCATATTTTCATGTGTTTCTCATCTTCAGAAGGAACTGCAGCATATGGCTCTTTACTGGAGATGCCTTCTTTTTACAAACGAACAATGAAACTTTCCTATTCCCCCTTGTCTTGGGGGACTTTATGATAATGTATCCCCTATTGCCTGCTATATGCCCAGACATGAGTTCTGTGCCTTCAAAGCTAGCTAAGGGACAGGGGGAGAGCTGGTGGGATTCCTTTGGTGCTGTGTTCAGAGACAGAGATAAGCTCGCTGGCTTCTCCTGCCCAGCTCCTCCGCTTCTGCAGCAGGGAAGAGAGTTACATTCCTTTTCTGTTTAGCTAGTTTCTTGTTTGTTTGTTAAAGCATGGAGCCCTGGGACTTCGGCTTCTTCTTCTCCTCTGGACTGTCCAACAACACGAGAACATTGGCCAGGAGACTTTACACCTTGGCCTGGAGGGGCCCAGGTTGAAGCCCCAGCTCTGGAGAGGAGAAAGCCACACCCATGAAGGACTGAAATCTACCAAGGTTCTCTCCACGGTGAGAGGTTTTATNAGAAAGCCACACCCATGAAGGACTGAAATCTACCAAGGTTCTCTCCACGGTGAGAGGTTTTATTATTTAGCCTTATTCTTTTTCCATACCTGCGTGTACTCTGCTTGTTAAACAGATAGCATTTTTTTCCTTTTTCACTTTTACTTGAGGAATTTTCTTTCCAAACCCTGTGGGGGAGGGGCAGCTGAAACCTGCCTTCTTTGGAGGGAATATTCCTCCCAGAGCATTCCCCTTAATTTGTCTCAAACCGGGACACCCTTCCTCTCTTTCACTTACATTTTATTTCCTTCCTTGTCTTTAGAAAGAACACAAATGTTTGAAAGGTATTTTCCAACTCTGGACCATTTTTTTTTCTCAAAACTTTTTATCACATTTTACTTGAGTTTTATTTGTTGTTCTTCAGCCCCCTGCTCCTCTTACCCCTCTTTTTTTTTTTTTTTCCTTCTCTGCCAGGTTGTTCACAGGAACATCTTGTAGCATCATTGTGGCTGTAATGCCAAAGACTTGTTCAGTGAAACTATATGTTTAAATACTTAGAGGTGGTGATTAGAAAAGTGAATGAACTTCTTGATTTCTTAAAGAAAGCTCTACCTCAAACTATCACATTTTGACATGTAGAACTTTCCTCTTAAATGAACATAAACCTGGAAGATAAAGGTTATGCAGTGGTATATTTTCATACATTTTAGAAGAAAGAATGTACAAATTTTTTCTGAGATACAATATCTTCCTGCTTCCCTATACTCCCAGAACCTATTTTGCAAAGTTTTCTTTTAGTACTAGGAATTTCCTTGGTCAAAAAAAAAATTCTCATGGTGTCTCTACTTTGATAACCAAGGAAAAAGTCTGTAATTCTTAAAATTATTCAGGAAGAATATCAGAGAAACCAATGGTCTACCATAAGGCCTTTATTGTCTAAATGCTACAAATTCTCCTTCTGATACTGAGCATGCTGCTGTTCTGCTGCTGTTTGTCCTATTATGTGTGTTTTGACCAGGGTGGTCTTGCCATGTAGTCACATAAACTCATATTGCTCATACCTGAAGATTTAGTGATTTTAACTCTGTTAAAGGTTTGATGCATGATTGTTCTCTTCCACATCTGCTCACAGTGGTGAATCTGTTGTTATGCTGTAATGAGAAAAATATACCTTTGATTTCAATAGTTTTGATTCCTGTAGAAAAGGTGGGTGTCAGTTTTGTATTAATGTAGTTCCCCTGCATGACAGTACTTTGTTGTATTATTTTTCACTTTGCTTCATGTTTCTATTCTGAAAGCTGTCACTCTTAATTCAAAATGGTCACCCCAAATTTTGCCCAGTTCTACCCCTTCGCAGGACATTAACTCCAGAGAGTTATACCAATGGGGTGTAGAGAAGTGTGTGCATAACCAAAATAACAGCCAAGCTGTTTATAAAGTAACTCATAACTGCAGTTATGAGGGAGATCACCTTGTTCTATATTATAATCCTAGCCATATGTCTCACTTATGGATCACTGCAAAAAATGAAGGTGCTTCAGGTGAAATCAGGTGAAATGCTTCACAGTGAAATCAGAGTAAAATCTCTGGAATGGTCTGTGGAGCTACATAAGCAAGCAAGTTTTGTGTTCATAGTCAGGAAGATTAGTAAAGCTGTACTTGAACACCTGCTTTCTAATTGTTGCTCATTAACTTAAGAAATGGTAGACTTACCATTGAAGATGAAAATAGCTTTTCATGGAGAAGAATATGAATGCAATCATATGACACAACTTTTATCTGGGAATGGCAGCTAAGGTGCTTGAAAAAATTTCCTTCCATACAGCTTTATGTGTGAAACTTGGTTTTAGAGGAGTGTTTCAGATTGAAAAGATTCATTTGAGCTTATAATTAATGCTAGTAGTAAATGGTTCTGATTCTAAGCTGGGTGATGGAGTTAGCATGAGTAAGTGCCCATGATAGCAAATGCTCTTCCTGCTTGTAACTGAGCCATGAGTCATTAGAATTATGGTGTGCAATAAAACTTAATTAGCATTAAAGTATTCTCTCAGGTGATATACATTTTAACAATCCTGTATTAATAGTCACATCCCACAAGTCCATTACAGATTTCATGGTTTAATTATCTCCTCCCAGTGTTTAGTACCTGTCTGGATTTGTCCATTCTTTGGCAATGAGTGGCAAATTTGTCCAAGTTTTAGTAAGTTTCTGCATGAAGTAGTTTTGCATCCTGTAATATCTGTCTAAATTTTGGCTGTCTGGGCAAACAGATAGTCAGGAACAGCCAGCATGGACTTATGAAGGCTAAATCATGCTTGACATAATTACTTTCTACACTGAAATGAGGAAGAGGAAGCAGAAAAAGTGGTGCATGCTATATACCTTAATTTTAGTTAGATTTCTTACACCATCTGCCACATTATTTTCACTTGGAAGCTCATAAAGTATGTACTGGAAATAAGGATAATTAAGTGGACTGAACATTGGCTTGATCCTCATATTTAAAATATAGCAATCATTGGTTCAACATCTATTTGGTTCCTGGTAAAGAAATAAAGTGCTCTCGGGCTTAGTGCTGGAGTCCAGGTAATTGAAATCTTTATCACTGGCCTGTGTCATGATACAGACTGCACTTTTATCACATCTCTTGATGAGAGCAAATGGGGTGAAATGACTGACATTCTGAACTCTAAAACTTCAATTGAGAGAGAACTTGGGAAACTTGAGGCTTGGGAAGACAGAAATATATTGATTTCAGTACAAAAGGAATGCAAAGGTCTGTACCAGCAGTAGAATAATCCATGCATTACAGGCTGATAACTGACTGTCAGAGAAACAGGGCTGTTGGAAAGGAACTGGATATCCTTGCAGGTGTTGAGCTGCATGTGAGTCAGCAAGGTATGACTTCTCATCCTAAGGAAGGCAAGTCATGCACTTAGGGTGGCATGGCTACTTCCTTTGAGGGAAGTTACTCTCTGCTTGATGCTGATGAAGACACACAGGGACTGCTGCATCCCGGTGTGGCTCCCTGCTTTAAGCACAGTGTTGAGTAGCTGGAGAGGGTCCACTGGAGGGCTACTACTGTGATTTGGGGTAAACATGTCCCACGAGGAGAGACTGAGGAAAGTGGGCTTGTTTATTCTACTGAAGGGGAGCATACAAGGGTGGCCTATAGCTACCTGAAAGTGTGACAAAGGTGGGGGACATAAACTCTTCCTTCAGAGACAAGTGATAATTGAGAGACAATACTCTCAGGTTGCATCTTGGGAGGTTCATGCTGTACATCAGGAGAAAATATTTACATAGCAGACTAGTGCTGCTATGGAACAGGTATTGAGTGGTATCTTGATCCTGGAGTTTCCAAGACTTGAATAGATAAAGCAACTGTTGAATTGATGGACTAACTGAGCAGGAGAGTGGACTAAAGGTGCCTTCCAAGTAATACTTTTAGGATTACAGGATTTTTATTTCCATTATTACTAATACAGTCAATGACAAAAAATGTTTTAAAATTTTATGGTCAGAGAGAACTCTGCCCACAGTATTCCTGGGCAAAGCTGTCTCTGTTAATGGGCTGTTGATTCATCAAACGAAGAAGTCTGGAAGCACTGGTCACAGTTATGATTTGAGATCTCTAACATGAGTTATGTTTTTAAAGACCCTTTCAAAACCAGAATTTCTATTAGTAGAACATAGTTCTGCAGCTGCAATCAGTGGAATCCCTCCCCATTTTACCTTTTTTCCCTCCTTCTACTTCTGTCAGTTTTATGTCCCATGAAATCTGAAACACTCACTAATGCCATAATTTTGGCTGAAGCTCCTCAACATATCATAGAAAAAAGAGCAAAACCTAAACTTTTAAAAGGTTGTATATGTTTATTTTTAACTTGAAGTTTGATGCAGAGAATGGAACATTAAAGACTAAGATAAAATAAAAAATCATTCCATATGATTTACTGTAGGTTTTACTCTACATGTCCAAGAAGGAAAACAAAAAAAGTCCCACAGGCTTCTTTTAGGGAAATTTCAATGCATGAGGGAGAAAGGTGATGGAGAGCTAGGTGGCAGTGTTAGATCCTAGGGCAATGCAAAAATTCTCCCATTGATCTCTACTGCTGCTGGTCAGGGTACAACACATGCTCTGCCCAGCTCCCCAACAGTTAAGTTTACTGAGATAAGACTACAGCTGGGCTACAACCATTTTGTGCTGGTTTAACAAAATGTCTAAGGACATTTCTTCAGAGTAGAATGAGGCCTCTGCTTGTCCAAATAAACAGCTGCTAAATTTCATTGTCACTCTGCTATTTTCTCTGTATCAAAGTTTTTCAATGAATTTCTTTCTGGTGCGTCACTAGAAGAATGGTGAACTTGATAGTCACTTTCTTACTCTGATGTGCAGAGCATGTGAAAGTAAGTGCTATTTGTTCCTAGATGGCTTGGAAAGACTGTGTTTTGGAAAAACAACTGCTTTAGTATTTATGTCAATCATGAGTGAGCTGCAGTATTGATCAGTGCAGACTACTTCCATCAATACAATATAAAAATGTATTGCAAGCACTCAGTGTAATATTACTGACAATCAATAATAAACAGATTTCAGAATGCATTTGAAAAGTCTTTCTGAGCTGTAATCACTGCTTTTGTGTGGCCAGCCACTGGAGGATATAGAAGAGGACTTTGGAAGGCCTTAAGGTCTCTTTCTGCATGTGGAAATTGTCAAGTAATATGAGATACACATGCTATTGTATGTTTACTGTTCCACACTGGTTCCTAATTACTTTTCACTACAAAGCAGTTGTAAAATATGTTATAATTTTCCCATGAATATCATATTTACTTCATTGCAATTTTCTGTTTTCTTCAAGCTGCAGTAGCTTCCACAATTTAGGTAATGATTCTTATGACATAATTTTCAGCTTCAGAAACCATATTTTTGCATTCATACTTCACAAACAGACAGTTCAATCATGGCTTAACCTCATTTCAGAATGTGTATGGGCAGAATGAAGAAAAAATGCATTAAACAGTGATGGCCAAATATCTCCATCTTTAAGTTATTTCCAAAAAGAAAAATTCCAATCTTCTTCAGAATCTATATTTCCACCCTAATACCTTCTCATCACTAAACAGAGATAACTGGAGTTAGCTACTTTGGTGGAAATCAAATATTCTTTTGGTTCTTGTCATATTATGTACACTGCTGTCTAGAGGTGGGGAATAGGCATAATTTCTTCAAAATCTCAGTAATCCAATCTTTTTTCTTCAGAATAACTTGTCTTGATTTTTTACTGTTGTTCTTCATGATGTTAATTCCATTCAGTTATGCCATGCCCAAGGTGGTTATTCATATGAGAAAAAGAGGGGAAAATATCGATTTGCAATAGGAACAGGTGTTTTATGAACCCTGTGGTTCATTTTCCTTGTTTTTCTGAGTGAATTAAATCTGTTGAAATCTTTGAAAAATTATG
This sequence comes from Rhipidura dahli, assembly GCA_013399225.1. Lineage (NCBI taxonomy): Eukaryota > Metazoa > Chordata > Aves > Passeriformes > Rhipiduridae > Rhipidura > Rhipidura dahli. The sequence continues at coordinate 330,778 of VXAC01004158.1, read as the reverse complement.
GGTTGAGCTTCCTTCAACATAGGAAGAAATGAAACCTACAAGGAGAATTTTTGAATTTGGTATTTTTCTCCTGTGTTCTGATTGAGTTTAGCTACAACTTTTGCAGGTTTGTGTGTTGTAGGGCAGAGAAAGCAAGTGATTTTTTCCTTCAAGTACTTTAATTGCCATTGAGGTAGGCAGCTTTGTAGGCCTTGATGGCTGGAAACCATCATGTGAGTTGAAAATTTGCTTAGAACATGTTCTATTAAAGAAGTTGAGTGATAACTGACTCAGTGCTCTATTATATGGTCATCACTAATGCAAATGATAATGGACATGGCCAACCACACTGACCACAGTGTAATGTGATCCAAAGTAAATGACAGTGTTGCTAGGACACGAGTTTTCTGTCATCCTAAAACTAAATGGAAGCTAAGACTGAATTTTCCAAAGGATTTTGAATATGAGCCGAAACATTTTTAGAGATGTTGTGCCACTTGCCAATTAAATTCACAGGATTTTTACCATTAATTCCAGGATATAAGAGTTTTTATTTCAGTGTCATTCTTTCTTTGAGTAGTATACCTCCCTTCAAAAGAGCATCCCAGTTTGTCTTGGCTTTGTATCTGTTGGTTGTGCAATGGAATTATCTCAACCTGTGCCATTAGATTTCTCCCTCATCTCATAAAGAGCTTATATCTGAACAGTAAAAATTAGTATGATCTAGTTTCATGGCTAGGGGATCATGTAGGGAAGTGGGAGATTTGGATATCCAGTTACTTACTGATAAGACATGCATAGAAAATTGAACCATACCAATAGGAAAGATGACATGAAAAGTTTCCAGAGAGGGAGAAAATGAAGATTCTAATAATTTCTGGCAGTGGAAGAAACCAGTGTGAATCATGTGTGCTTTTATTGACCCTGTGTCATTAAGCTTTTATGTGAATCAACCTTTCACTACCTTTTTTAAAGAAAAAGTTAAAAACTTAAAAAAATATCAGTAGGTTTTTCTTTAGTTCCAACCTTTTTTCTAGAAAACTGAAGCAAAATTAGAATAAATCCAGATCCATCAGAAAAGTTAAGGATGTGCTTGCTATAGGGAGAGTTGCTCTTAATCTTGATTTACATGCTTTTTGAATCTAAACCTAACTTTTAGTGAAACTAATATTTGTTAGTATGTGTAAAACTAGTCAGAGTCCATTCTGCCTCTTTCCTACAAATTCTTATTGTGTGTAAAAATTAACCATGCATGTGCCAAGATAGACACCTAACTTGTGTTGATATACAAAATATGTATCAAGTAGATTTTTTCTGTGTGCCATGTATTCCCACCTGGGTAGTTGTAGCTTCTTTTGCCAGGTCTGCAGAATAGAGGAAAACAGCAAGCAAAGAGCCCTGTTCCATGGAGGGCTGGCTAGTGTTTGTTCTGCTTAATAACTTTGAGCTGCTTTCAGAAACCATTCTATCAAAGTGTTGTCAAACAACTCTTCTCAAAAGAGCAATTATGCAGATGCAGTGCTGTAGATTCTCTCTAGGCATCTTCAGGCTTGTTTCCAGTCTAATAATTTGACAGCAATATGTCCTATTGTGTCATTTAGTTTAATGCTGCCACTAAACTAGCTACCAACTTGAGGAAACAAATAAACTGTAAGTTATGCACACCCATGATATTCTTAAAACCTTTGTGGAAAAATGGAGAGAATGTAAGAAATGAGCTATTAGGAACTATGGTTGTAAAACATATAAAATATTTGTAGAACTATAAAATAGTTCTTAGTACCATAAAAATGTTGTCAGAAAAATTTAAATATAGGTAAAAATTAGTGGCATTCATATGGATGTAAAACTATGTCTTTAATACCTGGGATAACAAACACTTTGATTCATAGTTTAGGATAGAGAGACTATGAATAAGACAAATGAATAAATATTTGAACAGCTTTGTTGTATAGAATATTCATGTATTCATTTACTCATTCCTCCAATTCAGTTGAATATTCAGATTTCAGGTTTGTGTACTCTATCAGTGAGATTCAAAAAATAAACTAATAAAAAAACCTCATTGAAAGTCTTTTGCTGGAAAGAATTCATAGGCAAAGCCTTGTAAAAGCAACGTTAGAGAGAAGGTCTAGTTTATTTGTCATGAGTTAAAGTGGTTGAAGTCTCAGAGTTTATGGTCCCACTCATCTTTTTGCTAAAGGAAAACCCTTTCTTCCTAGAGAGCTTTGTTATCATGGTATAGATAAACTTTTTAGCTCTGCAGTGCATGTATATATGTAATATACCTAATTATAAAATATGTATGGCGGGCACAATTTTATTTTTGTACCAAACTTTTGTTCTATGTTATCACTGAAATAATTTTGAGTGAAATAGAGGTTAATAAGTAAAACAATTTGGTGTACTAGAATACAGTATAGGCATTAATATCTTTAAAGCAAAAAAGTATTTTGACCAGCAGATACAGAGATTTGGATATCTATGCAAATAAATCCCCTAGTTTATTTGGAAAATGGTCTATGTTTTATTTCTGATTTTTTTTAGACTGTTTTTTATCTAGTCTATAAGCTGGAAACTGAAATATGCATATTAATATTAGAATCAGTAAATGAGCACGTTCAGCACTTCACAAAGGAAAAGAAGGAAAAACCCTATTTGTGACTTTTAATTCTGAGAAGAAAGTTCACTTGGGTATCTGTCGGGGACCAGATACTGTTTTTTTAAGTAAACTTCAAAGAGTTTTATATGCAACAAGGTTCTTGGAATTGCTCCATTAACTTCTTGCTTTTGGTTTATCATTATCTTAGTGTTGGTTCTTTCAAGGTATTTGTCATTACTAAATCATATTTTGGAATGTAAGCATGCAAGAATTCAGCTTTTATTGTGGAAGTAGCAAAATACAGCTGCATTTTTTCTCATTTTTTTCTGGTTTTGTTTCAATGAATATTTTAGTTTTTTCCTTCTAGTTTTATTGTCTCTCTTTTTGGGGATGACTGCTATTGGACTGCTTCAAGCCAGGTACCTTAGAGGGATTTAAGGTTTCAGATGTTATTTTATGTTTTGCTTTTGCCAGTGTAGGTGATATTTGTGTCCCTTTAGAAATGATCTCTGCAGTTGTTGAAGCTGTTGTACAGATGGAGCTTTATTAAAATGAAAAAAAAAGAGGCATACTCTTGGCTTTTTAATATAGTTCCTGCCTTTTCTTCAGGGTTGTGTGCAGCTGGATTGAAGCTTGTAGTCCCTTCCCTGCCCCATCAGATGGCACTTACATCCTCTCGTTCTATGAAAAATATCTTCTGTTTATTTTAATCAAATTATTTTCATTATCTTTGGTTTTTGCATTTTTTATAGGGATGCACTGAAAGCAACATGCACAGTGACAAACCACCAAATAAATCAGTTGGTCATCTAATTCCCTTCCCTAGGGATGGGATGTACTGATCACCTAAAATCACTTAATTAGATAGTGATACACATTTTTTGGTTGTCATTTGCAATATTTAAGGCAAAAATAATAACAGAGAAAAAGAATTCACCTGTACTGGCCCTTGTGTAATTGTACAGTGCAGTTCTTTCTACCTTGATTAATAACCATTTAGCAACAATTTCACCAGACAGTAAAATCTAGTCATAATGGAGCAATTTTTAAATTTAACATCTATGTTCTTAAAAGAAATGACACTTCAGGCTTTACCATACAGAAGTATGTAGGTTCTTTTGAAATATTCTATTAATTATATTTGAAATCTAAAATGCATAATCAAAGCTGGTTTGTCTCTATAAGACTTGGGAAATGCTGACCAACAGAGCAGGTGAATTAACAATACTCTCTTCTGTGGTGGCAGAATATGTGCAAAACAATGTCATTATTAGATTCCATACAGAGTATTTAGAGTTGAATGTAATGCCAGAGGCTGTATTTTTGTGAATGGTGTGGTGAGGTTTACTAGCTCAGAAATGCTTGCAGTGGTTATGGATCGTCACTGAACCATAAGCAATGTCATTTTGAACTAGAAGGACCCAAGAATTTATAGAAGCTGGTAGTTACCAAACATGCCTCCATACCTTTTTCTGAAGCTATAAAGCAAAACTCTACCCAGCTTGATGAAGTTTCAAAAATGAAAAACTTTGAGAAGCTTTCCATATTTTTATCTTTGAGCTTGAGAACTCAAAGAAAAAAATTTAAAAAGTCGGCACAGAGTAAAACTCCACAGACACTATGGGTGATTGTCCAAGTGCCCAGGAGGATATCATAGGCTTCCTTTTAGGTACTCATCAGCTTTGATAGAATTTTCCAGAATTAATATAGCCTTTTCTAAAGGATTAGACATGCTGCTATGTCAAAGATTTTATACTATTAGATTGGAAAAATGATGAACTAATTGCCTACTCCATAACTCCAGCATCTTTGGAATCACTTTCTGTAAAAGGAAACTGTAAGGAAATGGTTAGGTTCTTGTACACTAAAGCAATAATGTGTGACAGCTGCACTGGAGGGAAGGTTGCAGCAAATCAACAATCAAGTCTAAGTTCAGTGTGTAAGCCTCTGCTAGTGCTGTGTAGCCTTCCTCACTTCAGCTAACACCATCTTTCTTTTGTTCTCTCCCTGCTTCCTCAATCTGTTCTCTCAGAACACCTTGCGATTACCTCTGCTCAGTCATCTCAAGCAAATTAGCATCTTCTCCTTTTACAGAAGTTTTAACCCAATTCAGAGCACAGCAGCTAGAGCAAAGATAACAGGTAGCTTCCCTCCTGCTGCAAGGCTACAACCTTCCAACATCACATAAACAGTGTTATAGTACACTAGAACATAGCAAATGTTTATGTAATTAACTTTATCACATTAGCAAAGTTAAAAATGTTTATCAAGGTAAGCATAGGTACAAGAAATGTGTGTGTGATGTGTGACCAGCAGAATCCTATGGGTATATCTAAAACTATCTAAGTGTCTAAAAGAACCTGATCAGAGAAACTTGGACTATGAGAGTAAGGGAGGGTAGAGGGGAAGGCATCTAATAAAGCTATACAAAAATATCCAACCATAAAAAAAGCCTAATAGTTTCACTGTACGTGGAAAAATCACACAAACTCAGCTTGCAAGGGAATAGCAGATAATCCTTATCCTTTACTGATTTTCCAGGGGTTTTTATAAGGTAGATTGTGAAATGTGCTAAGTGTCACAAAGCCATTGGTTCTATGGACTGGCCATCCCCTAAGGGGCTGGCCTGAAACCTAGCGTGTAACAGAAAGATGTTTTCCTAACCAAAATAATCCCTATCTGAGAAAAACAAGTGCAGGTGTAAAAACTGTTTACCTAACCGTTATATTGTTTAGGCTGGCATATATGGGAAAGAAAGAGTTCTCACAGAACACTAGAGAGCAGAGGTTTTTCCAGCTAAAAACTTTCTCAGCACCAACATATTAGAAGAGTCACTCAGCAGCCTTAGCTGCACTTTCCCAAGATGAATAAATAGGAACATATTTCCCCCCTTTCATGCATGTGTGTTTTGAAAAATTGAATGGATTAGTGTGAATTTTCTAAGCTTGGCATTTCTGTAGACTAAGCTGTCAGATACTGTCTCTTTGAGAGTTCAAGAACTCGATGATTTAATGATATGTCTATAACACCAATGTTCTTTGCAGACGTCTAGTTGGTGGACTTCACTTGTTTCACTTTCAGTATTCCTGAGTATCAAGGACAGGACTGATTTGCCAAAGCTGAGGCCCTTGTGCTATCCAGTGTCTCAGACCTTGAAACTTAAGAAAAATATATATTGAAGGAATGAAAGATACACTTCAAAAGAAGAGATTCATGTATTCAGTCCCTGCAACAATAGTAGCTGTTACGACAATGTGCATAAGATTTGACTGGTATGGTGTATGCATCCAGATAATTCGTCTTCTTCTTGGCCAGAGTGACAGCAGTTGACTGATACCTCCTGCCAACCACAGTTAAACAATAAGATAAAATAAAAAATATATTAATGGAAATCCTGATTAGGAATTATTTATGTATACTTTCTACTGGCCAGGCCTGTAGGTAATAACAACTTCCTACTCCTATCAAATGGAAAAAATTTAACTGAGAGATGTAAAATGGAAAGATCTGTAATGCATTGCTTAACGTGTTATGCATTACTTTTCAATATGGAATGAATTAACAAAGTGGGTGGAAGTAACCCTTTATTTCTCACAACTTTTAGCCAAATTGCAATAGTCTTAGGACATTGAAATGATAATATACTCAAGCTCCATGGAGTTCTTATGTTATTTGCACAAATAGCAATGAGAATAACAGGGAAAAAGAGATCTAAGCAGGTCCTGAGGAGGGTTTTTCAGATAGATTTTATTTTGATGCTAGATGAGGATTAGTCTTTCAGAAATCTAAGCAGATGTCCATTGATTTAATTTGGGTTGTTTGTTATCAAATTTTTTGAAGGTGCTAATTCTAAGTTCAGGTTGAGGTTTGTGTCCACATGTTGGTAGAGAGTGAGGAAAGATGATTAAAATCATGATTAAAAAGCAGCTATGAAAATCAAAACTGTATTTAAACTCTGCTCTCTAATAATAATGAGAAGACTCTATGAGCTTGTAATAAAAAATGTTATTAGCAGCTCAATGACATGGTTTGAAGAAAATCTAAAGCAGGCAGCTTGCAGTCACCAAAACATTAGAAACTACCACTGAATTTAAATCCAAAGGCTGCAAAACAGCATTGCTTGTTTGGCATGTTCCATACTCAGCATGTTGTGAATGGATCTTTGCATTAGATGGATCCTTGCATTAGGTGTAACTAAAGGAAGTTTTGTTTAAGCAGGAAACTGGAAAGTAGTTTTTTTGCAAGACCAAGTAAGACAAATCTGCTGGAAGACAAACAGTTGTAGGAATGTCTACACTGAGGTGTTAAATCTTTTGATGTTGCCTGCATAAGGCTACTAATGATCAGAAGAGTCATCAATAAATAAGCATTTCTCACTAACACCTCATCCATTGCTAATCTTGAAGTCCCAATTTTCAGGGGACACATACAAAAGTTGCCTTTATTTGCTTCTAAAATTCAGGAACTTGTTTGAGTTATGGATTAGGGTTTGCATGCAGATGGCTAACCCTGACCTGTGGCACCACTAACAAGGTAACAACATGAGGAGTTTCAGGTTGCTGCAGAATACAGAGGTGGACTGATGTTTGTGCAGATGACCCACCTTAACCTGTGGCATCACTAACAAGACAGTGACACAAAAATGTCAGGATACTGTAGACAACAAAAGGAGGAGGAGTTACCTAAGCAGAATTAATAACCAGCACAGAAATTAACGGGCCATCTATATCATAAATACTGGGTCATGATAGAAAATCAACCAAAGTAGAGCCACTGGAAAAAGAAGAAATTGGTATGTTCTGTATTTGGGAAGGGATGGAGGTGATACAGGGAAATAATTTGAGAGGTAGGACAGAAGGTACTATAGAGTTAAACAACCCTTTTGATAAGGGTGGTTTAAGAGTCCCTTGTTGAAAGTCCTGTATCTCATAAATGTATTCTGGAGCACGATGATACATCTGTTTTTTTCCAACCACACTTGTGTATGACTTCCAAGGTTGGAGGGGCCTGGGGTGGTTTCCTCAGTGCTGGCAATGGAATACCTAGTGGGTATTTCTTGTCATCCTAACACTAATTTTATAATACCTTGTAGTTTTCCCAAACTTCAGCTTAGACTTCAGTGTTCCCCAGGCAATTGTGTACCCATCTGTCTAATATGCTAACAATCTTGTACGTTCCCTTACTACTTCCCTTACTCCTCTTTCTCTTTCCTGCTGGTAAAAATAATCTTTTCTCTCAGCTTAATTAATATAATCAAATTAAGCTCGGAGCAGTTCTTTTCAATGTATATATTGATATATTTATATATATTTGTGTGTAATATATTAATATGTAAATGGTGTAATAGCATATAACTTTATACAGTATATCTATCTAATAATATATAAATATAAACCATATTTATTAATGTATTCAGTGTTAGATGTCCCTGGTTTTATTTGAGACTTTTTAAAGGGTTTGTGCAATGAATAGCAATCTTTAAATAATATTTTTGGTCTTACAAGAGTATCTTATTTCCTGTGTCTTGAGACACGTATCCTGATTTAGACATAATATTTGAAATGTTCGTATACTCAGTCTAAGCTGATTGAACTTTTTTGTGGTTTAACCCCAGTCTGTAAGTAAGTACTGTGCAGCTGCTCAGTCACAATTCCTGCCACCAATATATTATATATATAAAAATTATATTTAATAATAATAATAGCAAAATAACAACAACAGCAATAATGTAATGAAAAAAAGATATAACAAAACCAGAGAGTAATAAAACCCCAGAAAGATGAGTGATGCACAAAACCATTGCTCACTACCTACTGAACAATACCTGGCTTGCCCCTGAGCACTGATTGAGCTGTATGTACTGGGCATGACATTCTGTGGTGTGGGATATCCCTTTGACCAGCTCAGGTCAGCTGTCCTGGCCATGCTCCCTCCTGTGCTCCTTCTCGTGCACCTCCTGGTTGGCAGAGCATGGGAAGCTGAAAAGTCCTTGGCTTAGAGTAAGCACTGCTCAACATCAACTAAAACATCAATGTGTTATCAACATCATGCTCATACTAAATCCAGAACTCAGCACTGTACCAGTTGCTAGGAAGAAAATTAACTTCATCCCAGCTGAAATGAGGACAGTGAACTTTTTTCTTCCTTTTAAATTGCTTAATATGTTAAGACAACATAACAGGCTTCCTGTTCCTTAAGGGTATTCCTATTAGGAATCTTTTTTTTCCTCCTTTTAAGTCTGCCTACACTTTTGGACAGTATAGTTGAGAGCTGGGATTTACAAAGATGGGAAGCAAAGAACAGAGGTGTTAAATTTTTGCTGTTGATTGAATTTGTGTTTTCATAGCTTATGAAGTGTTATGTAAGTGACATGCAGATAAGAGGGCTCAGTGTGAGAGACAACAAAGGTTTTGGGTCAGGTTTGCCTAGAAATTTTGGATTCAGCATTTTTTCATCTTTTCCCCTCACACTTTGGTATGAGTTACACTGCTCTATGAAACAAACTCTGGAAATTCAAATATTGAGAAAGTACGGGAAAGTTTGGTGCATAATGTGAAGCACTTGAATTTTCAAAATATTTGTTCTGTTGCAAAAAACCCCCATTTTTATTTCATTCTATTAGCACTGATGTGCAGTCTGTATAATGGGAAGCAATATTTCTCATTGTAAGTCTTTAATTTGTATTTATGCCTACAGTAAGAAAAAACACGTCCTATTCACTTTCAGGTGGACAAAATTTGGGCTTTGTGCAAGTCTCCACTTGTATTTGGTACCTGAAAAGAAGCTCAGTATTCAGTTTCAAAGTGTGCCATCAAGCAGAGTGGTAAGTGGTAATTTACCCAGTACTGATGGTTAAAGGTTGAATGTTTCCTACTCAGAAAAGTCTGAAATGTTCTGTCAGTCTGAGCATGCAAGTAGGTGAAAACTTGAGGGTATGTTATTAATTGAGTCAAATTCAAAGCAACCCTAAATCAAGCTCTAAAACTATGAGGAATTTTGGGGGATAGCGGCAGGGTGGGTTTTGGTAGAGTGCATTGAAGGCTGTGTGTGTTAGAAAACTTTCTGTTGATATTCCACAGGTGCTATCATGAATATTTTTTAGCCTCAGTTTTCAAAAACTTAGTAAAATGCTGTCTAGTAGATTAAAAGAAGTAAAAGAAATTAAATAGCAAACCTCAATGGTTTTTAGGGATACTAGTCTTCACAGTTTCTTTGGTTATTTATTATCTGGGATAATTCTGGTTATATATACAAAACCTTACTGCACATTTCTGAACTTTAGAAATCTACAACAAAAAGTTGTTCAGACAGAAGCAGAACACATTTAGTAGGGAAATGAGGATTGCTGAAGTAATTTTCCCCTTCATTTTGCCTCATGAAATAATATTAAATGATTTTGGAAGGAAAGCAAACCGACCCACAGCCCCTCCAAAAATTGTTTTGTTCACAAAAATCATTAATTATAATGTACTTAATAATGAAAACAAATCCAATAACTTCAGTTGATCTAATATAGGACTGTCTGAGTGAGTTATGTCGAATAGCAGTGTTGAAAATGTGCTTACTCCTCGGACATGCTAGTCACAGCCTATCTGATGTAGTTTGCCTGTACATGTTGGGCTGAACAAAATAACCCTGTAGGTGTGACAGCATCCATACAAAGTCATTTGCATATAGCAAACACTGAGTATTTGCAAAGAACACATTAGGGAATAAAAGTATCCTGCTGTAGTAATTTCCTCCATCTAAGCCAGCTGAGTACATGTAGTAGCTTTGTTCATGTTGAGAGTTAAATAAAATTTTACAGGAAATAACTTCTTTTTGCACCTGTTGTTCTTGAAAATAGCCAACAGAAGTGCCTGCTCTTTCCTGATCACCATTTAATATGCAATATTTCCTCCTTCTTCTGGCTTTTAGTCTGTTTTAACAGGAAGGAATGCTTACAATCTGCTCAACGAAATAGTCCATTAACCCATGTTAGTACAAAGCAGGAGAGCATCCTTGTTGGTTTTCTTACAGCTGTTGGCTCCTGTCAAAGTAAGTAGGGAAAAGCCTGGATGCTAAATCAGGATATGAATACTGGTGTCCTTGGATATTCTGGGTGGTCCATGACAATGAACATCAGAGGAGTCATTTTCATCACTGCACAAAATTAGCTATGTAATGTCTATTGTTCTCTAATTTCTCACTGATCACTCTAGAAATGTAATCCCAGGTGTCTCGTTCCTATGCAAGCAGATGTGGAAGCTCATAAACAGAATTGCAACCTGAAGGAATGAGTTCTCAGATCTTTTGGTTGCCAGGGAAACTACATTCTCTGTCTGTGTATGTTTACAATAGCTTCCTTTCCAAAGCTATCTAAATTTCGTGTTGTGGCACTTGGGACCAGACTATCATAGAGAAATAGTAATATATGTTTACTAAATGTTATAATTGATTTTTAAAATAATATCTACAAAAATTATGTATGATTTTAATAGAAATATGACAAATCTGGGAAGTATTTAATATATGTTTTGATCCTTCTGGCAACTTTTCTGTGCTTCGCTTATAAGTCTCCAACACTTTTTAGGTTTTAATTAGTCAATGAATTTTCAAAATCTTATCTCTAAAGTGTATATGGATAGTAACACAGTATTAAATTTGTGCTTGTTCTCCATGGAGGCAGCTTGTGTGACCCATTGCCTTTCTGGTGCACCACTTGTGAATCAATGCAATTCTCCAGATTCAATACAGCAAAAACATCTGTCCTGTGCTGGTACATGGTGTGCATGCAGCCTATTTCTAACTAATTTTCTTCACAGCAGCAGCAATCTTACCCATATTATTTCCTCCTGGGCAATGAAATACAGAAACATATGCTTTTGCTTCTTCTGTGAAGGACTGTCATCACTAACATTTATTATTTTTTTAGGTTTGATAATTTAAAAAAAATCATAATAACTGGGCATTTTATCTATAAAGGCAGCTTTTAGGAAGCTATCTGGAAGATTCTGTTGTGCAGAGGCTTAAAATGATTAGTCAAATCCAGACAGCATAGAAGATCCATCAAATATCTTGTCTCTGAATTATTTCTGAACAGAATATATTATCAAAAATAAGATAATTGAAGTAAATATCTTAATCAAAATAATATAATTTTTAAAAGTCCCACAGTAACATTATTTCTCTTTAAATGTGAATCAAAACTGGCTTAGGGTTTAAAACCAACAGGTGCCAATGGGAAGGAAAGTAGCCATAATTTGAATTAGTGACAGGAGCTGGGATTTGAAGGACTTGATTTTGAATAATGTCATGTAGCTCAGTAAGGGAAACTATTACTGAACTGAAGGTAATTGCTATGGGCATTGCAAAAATAGAACATGTATTCCGTGTTTGTAAAATTAATATAAAAAATTATGTCATATATATTAAAAGACTGAAAACTGAAGGGTTTTAACAGCCTGGATGCCAACTGGGCTTCAAGTTATTTTAACCTCTTGTATAAAATTCTGATGACATTGAAAAGACCATAATTTATCAGTGACAAATAGGTGAAATTGCCTATACCTGGTTTTTCCATTAGTAAAGTAAATCCAAAATGTTACGATAAAATATCATTACACGAGAGATTCAAAGCAAAATACAGCAGTTCTGAGTCTGGATGAAAATGTTATATGTGGAGATGTATGTGGTGTTTGTCATGTTTTATGTTTCCTGGTATTGGATGGGAAAAGAAAAAAAGCAACATTTAATTATTCTTGAAGAGCTTGTTGAGGTGGGCAGTATTTGTATTGCATGAGTTACATGACGTGTAACTGTGATGCCTCTCTGTGAGCACAGAGGAAGTTCTTGGGTGAGTGAATCAGCAGACCTGTGCATCAGGAAATGAATGAATTATAAACTTACCAAGCGATCTGGATCTGCCATTTGTTAATTTGAATTTGGAAGCCAGTATCCATTAAACTGATTTATTTGAAAAAAAAGCATGAATAATTATTATGAGATTAATGGCTAGATAATAATAAAGCTGATTCTTTCCTTTTTTTTTTTTTTTTGCCTGACGGAACATATAAATAATTAGTTCAAAGTATTCTTTGGTAAAGTGGTCTCAGAATTTATAACATATGCCTAAGTCAGTGACCTTGGAGGACTATTAAACAAATGCATCTTACTACAATATTATGCTAATGTCTTAAAGATATTTGAGAAACTGGAACAGTTTATGGAGGAGTTCTGTAGTGTGGCAAGTATGTTAATACATATTTGAAGCTTTACATTATGTGAATATTAACTTGAATAGGTGAAGAGGCTCACACAGGAGCTGAGAACAGCAGCTGGGGTGCTGTGCAGAAGCTGCTGACAAACAGAATCAGGTCTGTGCTATTGGACTGGCTCTGTGGTGGCTGTGAAGAATGTTGTACTGTGAGTCACAGTTGAATGAAACATTATTGTATATTTTAGCTCATATTTTAAGGGAATTAACAAGGTGATTTAAAAGAAGAAAAACATAGGTCCATATAAACCTGCTCTTGTGGCTTGCACTGATGAAGGGACAGGGTATTTATATTTCTGTAATCCAAATTGATGGTGGGAAAGAAAATCTTCATGCACCAAATGGTTGATACTGAGCAATATTCAGTACTCTGACTGTTGAGTAGTTAAGACCATGTCACTCCCTACTTTTGTGCCCTGTGTTGCAGCCTGTGTGTCCAGATAAGAGACTTAATTTTCTGAATTTCAACTTGACTAACTCCCTGAATATCTGGCCTGTTTGAGGTAGAAAACCTAAATTCGAATTTTACATTATGTTTATCTGTCTTTTAAAGACCAATTTTCAGAATTTCATTTTCACTTCTCAATAGTGTCTCCCTACAACATCCCCCAAAATTAAAAACTGTAGTGCACCAATAAATTTGCTGCCCTTTGTTGAAAGTCATCTTTTCAAGCCACATTGTTGTATTGCTTTTCCCTGTCATCTTCCTCACTTTCAAAGTGGTCATGATACAGTGATTTGAGTTAAGTAAAGCTCCTTACTAAAGAGAGCATTTATTTCAAGTCCCATCCAGTAAAGAACATGATGCATTAACAGCTTGAAATCTGTCATAGTTTTCTTCAGTTTGTAGGTATCTACAAATTTGCCATTCTGTTTTTAATTGCCATGTAAGTTTTCTTGAACTGCTTCATGTATTCTACACTGGAGATGAGTGGTGAGAGCTTGAAAGAAGAAAAAGGGCAAATGCCTCTGGGAATACTGATTTAGTAAAAAAAAAATGTTTTTGAAGACTTCAAGTTCACAGCACTTGAGTGCACCTAATTCCTAGCCAAAATACACACTTATTGTTTGGAGAGGAATTGCACAGAACAGCTGCTGGTTTGTCTCATCACTTTCTCTTCTACTTAAATGAAACACACACTTCCCTTACATGCACTCTGCTGCTGTCAATATAGATATCAGTGATTCTACCAAACTCAATAGTGAATCTCTTCTGGCTTCTTCTTCAGTGTCTTTGATGGAGGCTAGAGGGATATTTTTGTAGTTTGGAATTTTTTTAAGTAAATCAGCATTATTTTAGAGTGGACTACATCCTTACAGTAAGAAAATTACTGTACACTGGTCTATGCCATTGAGGTCTATTGAGGCAAAACTGTCTATGGCTTCTATTATTTGGCAGATAAGCCTTATTTATTTCAAGTTTGTCAACTCACTGTTCATCTTCTCAAGTCATGTCTTCTTAGAAGCAATCAGAGTTTGTTACCAGAATGAGATGTTTCCCCATTAATTCAATGTTCCCCCACCTGGAATTCAACAGGATTTTGAGGCTTATTAGTTCTTAAACGAATTCCTGGTTATGAACTTTGGAAAGGATCATATTGTTTCCACAGAAAATGAGAGTGGAAAAGACAATGAGAAAAGTTTGTCATAGCTTTACTTTAATGGAATATTAGAAACAAGGTGAGGTATGAACATTGTGTTCTGTCCCTTAGCTATAGAGTAGCACTGCCCTTTTGGATTTCTTTTTTACCATTCAGGAACTGCAAGGCCATTTGCCTTTCAAACTAATGACAGATAAGCTTCTGCACACTTTCAGCAGGACAAGTGTGCTCCAATGCTAAATCACCACTAAAAGGCTAAAACCATTAACTATCACACCAATCTTTCCCTGCAGAACTGGTGTGTCTGCAGTTGGTAATAAGTGTAAGATTATTGGGAAATTGGTCATGTTTCTGAGAACACCACCTTCTGGTCTGTTCTTTTCTGCTGCTTCAATAGCAGCTGTTGCAGTGTTTGCCATTTTTAGCAGAGTCAGTCCTAGATATTGTGGTTTCAATTTGATCATATGAATAAAAGTCTTTTCTAGTAGGGCTTTATATCAAAATACTGCTTTAAGTAAATAAGATGTGAAAAATGGCTCTATTTGCTCTCTGATTACAAAGGTTTTAAACTTCTTTAAAAGTACCAGAAGTCATTAGTTGTCACTGCAGAATATTCTTCCATGGAATGGCCACAGACATGTATGGATATTAGAAAACTGATTCCAGTGGGATGTAGAACGATGTTTTGACTTTGAGTCAGACAGGAAAATGTTAACACAGTGAAAATGCCCTTTGCAATGCAGGGACTCTTTTCATTAGTACTTTGTTCTTTACAGAAACTGCATTTCAAGGTTGTGGTTTGAAAACGGAAAATAGAATAAGACATTGCCTTGTTTCAGTATCAATGTATTGTGTTCATAGAGTAAATGTGAATTTTTTAGTGATTTTTTTCTGTCTTGCATTTTTACATTTGAGTGAAAGGTAACTATGGAGATACTGAAATAGAAGGGTCTTGTAGTAGTGGAACTCAGAGATGTGTGGAGAGCTCAAAAATTTTAGTGGTTCAGAGTGATTCTAAAGCTAAACCTAAAATTATGGTGGGAGTTTTTCTGCTTGAGGTGATTTCTTCTGTAAAGGTTTTTTTTTTTTAAATATTAATTTCTATTCGTTCTGGCATATTGTCAAGAATAAAGAGAATACATCCAAATTAGCTAACAATTCTACTCTTCAGCTTATGGACAAAGAACTCACCTCTAGTGAGACTCGGCAGAATGAAATTGGAACCACGATCTCACTCCCTGAAATTCTTGTAGATTAAAATGGTCTAAGTAACCAGACAGTTTCAATGCTTCACGCTGCATTCAATAAAGGAACAAAAGTCTGCAAAAATAATTATCATTGTTTCTGTAAGATAGAACTGTATTTTTCCAAAATCCAAAATTCTAAGAAAATTAAATTAACAGTTTTTATGTTCAGACTACTGCATAAAGTTTGCCTTCTTTACCATTTGTGTAGGTTAGCTGAAACATGGAAAGATGTCCAGGGCAAACAGGATTTGTCTTTTCTCATGTTTTTGTTTATTCCCTTAACCTGCTGCATTAATTAGGTTCATAGGTATTAAGTATCCCACAAGCAGTAGAACTGGAACTGCCATCATAAAATTATGTTGGTAGTGCATTTTCTTCCTATTATATCCTGTGGGAATAAGATGAAAAAATTACACTTCTATCTCAAGGTGTTTTCTCTCCCAATGCACATTTTAAAGGCCAACATCAGCATTGCCTGGGAACAGACAGATTTGACGTAGACCTGGAGTGGGTAGTTTTGGGGGTCAGTTTGAATTTAGCTAAATATTAAGAATCCTTGATACATTTGAGGTGATAACATGGAAGGTAAGGTGCTAGGAACAAAAGTCTGCTGACATAAGCACATTTACACTGAGGACTAATTATTCCTAAATTAGTTGGCTTAATTCCAGTTTCTTCTCTGAATAATAAGGACTGTATGCAAAATGTAAATAGTCCCTGCATGCTGTGTCCAAGCTGTTATCTTTTCAAATACATAGAACTTTTCTAGTCAGAGGAAACCAATAAAAATGTCCTATCCTAAGGTCATCCTTACTCTGCCGTCTTAATCTAAGGTCATATTATAAACTTGTGAACTTGAATTAACTGATTTGAGATAACCTCATTTGAACTGACTGCATTTGCACTCTCACGATGCATCAGATATTAACAGATGAAGAAGGATTTTATAAGATGACTTTCAATGATGAAATGGCTGGAAGATAATTTTTAGTTTCTAAATGTGAAAAACTAACAAGAAAACTAACCTTTCCCTTAGTATCCCCTCTTTTCTTTGGAAAATTCTGTAAAACATAGGAGTTACATTTAATTTTTGAAAATATGGTTTTGGAAAGAAAAAATGGAGTCCGGTCTCAGTGGAAATGCAAACTATGAGCGTAGATAGCATGGGCTACTGCAGAGCAACTGGATTTTCAGCCTGAATGCTTAAGTGTTGTCTGTTTACAGTAGCATAACAAGCTGCCAGTTGTCCTTCTGTTATTTTTCTTCCTTAAAATCATCCATGCTTTTCATTCTTTTTCTTTGCCTCTGTGTTCTTGGCTTTTTTTTTTTCCTTTCTGCCAAGTATCTTAATACTGTATCTTCTTCACCCATCCCTTTCAGTATTTTCTGTCAGCAAACAATGACTTTGTAAATCTTGGGTGCATATTGCTACCAGAAATACCTCTTACCTTCTGGATAAAAGAGTTTCCTAAGTTGATCTTTATTCACTACTGAGACAAACTGTAGAAATAGACCTCTTACAGGATGACTCTGTCTGATGTGCCATGCCCTTTCTTCTCTAGCTGTGCATCATAACATGCATTCTCTGCAAATTAATTTCCCAATGCAAACAGGGTTGTTGTGTGTGGCAATGTAAATGAGCATAATTTTCTATGTACAGTCACAAAAAGGATGACACCTCTTTAGGACTGAAGTGGTTTTCTGAGGATGAGGAGAGTGAGTGCTTGCTAACTGTGGCTATCTCTGACCTAGCCTGATGGATAAGAATTTGAGTGAGAATAGTGTTTAATGAGTTAAAAAAAAAAAAAAGTTTCTTGTGGTTTAAGCCTTTTCTTTTACTACTGAAGATTTCCAAAATATCACTATTCATAAAGTAAATGAAAACAGAATATTTTATTTCTTCCCATGCTTTATTCTATAGGCTTTCTAATACTGTTTTTCTTCTCCAGAATATTGGTAAACATTTTCTTCTGACTGACTGAGTAGAAAGGGGCATAAATCCACTATTTAATAGGTTTTGTAATGGAAATGTGTGGTGGTCCTTGCCAAATACACTTTCAGTATTTTCCTAACTATAGGACATCATTGCATTTTCATGAGAAGCTATGTAAAAATTCTGGTTCTCTTAGCAAAAAACGACACCTTGATATTGAAGAGGCCATTTTTCCTGGTATAAGGTTTTTATTCTATATTAAAAAACTGCAATGACAACACATTTTGACATTCATTTCTTATTGCTACAATACTTATGAAAATTAATTATAATTTTAACAACTTATGATAATAATGTAATGAAATAATTTAATTTCCCATAAAATAGATCCTTCTCTAAGCAGTCATTAACTGTGTTCTCCTTCCCCATGTATTTCCTTTGATTAATATTTATGAATCATTGTATACAGAGTGGTGTTCAAGATCCAAGAAGGGAGGGTAAAAACAGAAGGAGAGAAGGGAATAACTACAATAAAGGCTTTTTGGAATTTTTTTTTCTGTGAGAATTTTTTTTTTTTCTTTTGAGGGGTCACTTGACAAATTTAATAGTCTGGCACTGTAGGAAGAACTACTGAAAACCTTCCATAAGTAATGCACTTTCAGATTCTGAGGAAATGTTTTGATGGGAACATATTGATTTTTGCTCTGCTCTCGGGAGATACTGTCCAGCCTGCTTGTTTCTCAGTTTTCATGTCATGCTGCTCCCTTGTGCTGTCAGGGGAGCAGGAGGGTCCTGCCAAAGCTCTCTGTTTTTGTTTGAACCTAACTACACAGTGATCCTGACTTCTAGGCAGCTTTCTCTTTAGCCTGCTCAGTTTCTGAAAGAAATGTCTCTTTAATGAGTTGGAGAGTCCTGAGCAGCTATGTCCATCATTCAGTCACCCCATAAATCACTTCCATCCCATTTTATCTAGTCTCACTATGAAACTAGCAATTAGCTGAATTTCATATCACTGATGTGTTTGCATAACTATTTCTAGGGTTTTATGACATGAAAAATGTATGTACTGAGTCTCATAAACTCAGAGGTGATTAATGTCTAATTTTCTCATCAGTTTGTCCAGAAGGACTATATCTGCCCCAAAAGTGCCCTGGCAAGCTAATTCATAATTGAGGCCAGTTACCCAGGCAGTTAGCACTTAAAAAATGTTTCTGCATGTCACCAGTGTTCTGTCAGATGGCTTTACCCTGGTAAGGGATTCATGAGTTGATATCCTGATCACATTTATCAAGGGTTATCTGGATTATAGGAAATGTGGAAAGATATGCTCACATTAAGGAGAATTCCAGCAAAGATTCATCAAGTTGCAATCTGGGAAGCAGTTCCAGAGGGATGTATGCTTTATGATGAATGAGACTTCAGATCTAAGAAACACAGAATCCCTCTTGTCATTTCATAGCTAAATGAAGCACAGAAAAAACTTTGGAAATGAAACCCAAAGTGGCTAATGATGTGTGCTCCTTCTTGACTATTTCATGTCCAGTTTTTCAAATTAAGGGAGTGAGTTTTTTGATTTTATGTTTTAGAGAATAGAACACCTTTGTGATTTTCTTCTGCATCTTCTCTGATATGACAGCAATTTCTAGAAAATTGTAAAATAGCACAAAATTATTCTCCTGGAAAAATGATGAGAAATGTATCTGTGCCCTTGTGCATAGATGTCTAGCTGTGAGAAGATCCTGACTGTGTCATCTCCTGCAGTTCCCAGGGTGGCTGAAGAGAGCAGGTAGCTGAGAAAGCCTCCTTGGTCTTCTCCAGACTGATCTAAGCCAGCTCTGAAGTGTGTCCCCATGGGTTCTGTGCTCCACCTGCCCACGTAGCTGGGCACTAATTGCAGCTTGGTAATTAATGCCTGTGCTGTCATGGGGAACCCCAGCAGGGACCTGGGCCAAAGGCTGTGGCTGTCCCCGTGCTGTGGAGCTGGGGGTGAAGGTGTTAACCTCCAGGGCTTCTCCGTTGGTCCTGAGCCCTTAGTTGTCCCTGATGCTCCACAGCCTGCTCACTTACTCCTGGAGCCCCATACTGAATTTTGCCCTGTTGAGTAGGAGCTGCTGGCCTGGTTCTCTCTTCCACTGACCCTTGTTTGTTCTTCATTTGCTGGGACTCACTGCCTCTTCTTCATCTGAATTTCTCCAGGTGAAGTGTGAGCTGTTGCCAAACAGAGGCAATTGTCTCTAATCAGGTCCTTTTAGATGCTACACAAGGAGGTTTTAGTCTTTACTATCAAATTTACTAATGTGATATATTTTGCATTACATGGAATTTTTATTTAGCAGAGGCATACAGCAATGCACTCCATAATATAGCAACTGCAGTAAATAATTTAACGATGATACAAATGTGATTCCTATTTCCAATCTCTGATTCCTGATGCTGGGTATCTCCAGTCACTGTCAAGGAGTGGAAGGGGTTGAAGTTTGCACAAATTTGGGGTTTTTTCAAGGATTGTATTATTAGTTGTCCACTTTTATACTTTATGCTGGGCTGAGCCATATGCACACTTTCCCCTGCACACAGCAGGCTGGTCAAACACCAGAAGGACATTTCTCTCTACTTGTTATCTCAGGGGAGGATGTTTATAGAAACTAATGTCTCATTGGAGTAGCCAAATATCCAAAACAAAGGGGACCCTCCAGTTCCCCCTTGTTTTGAGATAAGCTCACCCTGCTTTATAATTGGAGGTTATTCTTGACATTCTTCCTTTTGCCCATAAAAAAGATTTTGAGCCTATCACTTAGCAAAAGCAATAACTGCTAGGTAGCACTGCAAGTATTTTAGTGTTTCGCATGTATTTGACTTCTATGCAGTCCCACCGACAGAAAAAAAAAGGCTTCTGTTAGCTTGCTGTAGATTTGGCAGATCCATAATAAATGGCCATGAAAGATACATTCTTCCTTTCTCTTTCTCTTTCTCTTTTTCTTTTCTTCTTTATGTGTCAGATTTTTTTTTCCGTTTTGTTTTTGGATTATTGTGCAATATTCAATGTGTAATTTTTACTGTTGCAGAAGTTGTAGGCAGTGAAGTAGTGAGGACTTCATGAATTATAAATGACTGTTACATCCAAGAATCTTAGATGAATAACAGTATTATTGGATAAAATTCAAGTCAGAAATGTGTTCTAATAAATGAACTTAAGTCTTGTATCTGTCAAGAATGTGAAATACCATCCAAATACCAGCTAAAATAACCTAACATTAAGAAATCTGTCTACAAGAAAGTTTGCAAAAAGGAAGGTGCACTTACCAAAGGGAAGATGTTTTGCAGCTGGTATTATGTCCATTATGTTTGGTAGTGGTGGCAGTGCAGTTGAAATGATTGTAATTAGTATGGTCACATAATTGTTATTCCTGTGCATCTCAGCCTGAGATGAGGCTGTTCACTGCCCTAGAAGTGTGCAGTACTCATGGTTCCAGTGCCAGGCCGGTTCTCACACATACCCTCACATACTAATAGCTCTTTTGAGAAACATATTACAGAGTTCACCGAGTTTAGGGCTGTTTGTGTTTGTTTTAGTCAAATCCTAGCCTTGAAAAATTAGTAATTAGATGTAGGTTACTACTCTGATTTTTAGCTGCACATTTGGTGCAGGAGTAAAAAGTATGTAAATTGTGATGGGCTGTTGATTGTGGGGGAGCATGAGAAGGGGGGAACTCTTTGAATGAATTTGTGGCTCAAATGGTGAGACATAATAGGTGTGACCTATTATTAGTGATTTCTGAGTAAAATTGCAGACAACAATATACTAACAGCAAAACTAAGACACAGAGTCACTGATTTCTTTCCCCCTGGATATTTGTAGGAAAATATATAATCAAAGCTGAAAATGTTATGTGTTCCTTTTATTTATTAGTCTCTACAAATTTAGATATGATATTGAAAGAAGCAGAATAGAATAAAAAAATTAAAACCAAACATATTTATAAGGAAATAAGAAAAATCTCAAAACTGTATGTGTTACACAAGCATATGTATGTCTGTTTCTAGGGAACAAGGTGGACTGAAATGAATGAATGAATGAAAGCTTTACTGGATTCTGTTAATGCTGTTCTGATCCTATATTTAATGTTTTCATGAACTTTGAATATTTTCTGTGGGAGGACTTGCCTTAAGGCGGGTTCACTCACCAAAGTGGCAACATGGTGTGTAAAATGACCTCTTGCCCATGGCTGGTTGCAGGAACAACAGCACTTTGAAATTATGCCTCTGGGGAAATTATAATGGTTTTTCAGAGGATTTGTAGGAGCAACTTTTATTCAGCTTCTTGGCCTGACCATCCTCAGGTGCTATCACCCATTTCATGTTAAACTGGCCTGCTGGAAGCCCACATGTATGTCATTTACTCAGTTTTTGTTCTACTACCCTCTTTATCTGGGAGCTCTTTGCAGAAGGCTAAACTGGGTGAATTTTTGCGTGTTATACCCTGTGTTTGTATAGCTGAGAAATGACTCACACCTCTCAGCTGCACCAGCTGTTAGCTGGCTGTAAAAGCTTAAATGTATCTTGCTGCATTGGCATCTTAACGTGTGCAAATTCGTAACTGCAGTTGCCAACAGAGTGCTGTGCAGTAATGGCAGCACAGACAGCTTGTTCCAAAATGCCCTCTTGACTTTAGCCTTCCTTCCAACACAGAGCTGCCTTCTATGATTCGGACATTCTTGGGCATCTTTAACGTTGGTCAAATACTGCACCTGAACTGCCCTGTGTGAGCATTTTTACAACTCCCTGCTGTTGTCAACAATTTCCTGGTGGAGGTCTCGAACTCTTGGTGCATTTTTGTTGTCATTTTCATAAAAAAATTAGCAGGCCCTAGATGAAACTATCTGTGTGTGCTTGGTGCTTGAAGCACAACCCTGTGCTAAACAATCTGCATGCGCATTTTAATGTTATCAGTGATTTTTACGTTGTTTTTGTGAGACAAGCAAATTACCTTGGTAGAAGATTTAATACCATAAGAATCTGAGTACATGTGCATTTGTTGAAGTCTGCAGTCAGAATAGTTTTATTGACATTTTCCCAAATCGCATCTCAGAAGTTTTACCCTTTTTATAGTTAAAACACTGTAGTAGTTAAAACATTGAAACAAGTATGATAAAAACTTTCAGTTGGCTGATTACTTAAATGCTGGATAGAGTATTTATTTCAAATATTCATTTTTAAATGGGGTACTGTTTCTGTTTCTATAGGGAGGAATAAAATTCTCTACAGTTTTACAAGTGCGTCTTCAGCAACATTAGTGAAATGTAGAATGGAAAGCAAGGTCGCTCTCTCTCTCTTATGAACATTTTATTTTTTGTGAGGAAAACTGCTACAGATGTACAAGAAAAAGGATCCTCTAAAAGAAACATTTGAAAAGAGTAAGTACAGAGATTAATTTTTAAGTCTTGATTACCTTAAAATTCAAACAACTGTTTTTGAAAAGTGTAGCTGTATATGCCAACTCAAGTATCATTCCCATGCAGAATGACCATTTATACTATTGTTATTTTATAGGCAACATAGCTGTGAACAAAACGTGGTGGCTGCTTTGTTTGGAAAAACAGGTTTTGAGCTACCTGTATTTATAACACAGATCTAAATATGAAACTAGACCCCAATATTAGTGTTTTTCAGGGTTTTATTTTATTCTTTTTCTTCGCTCCCCACACCATCCCTCCTGAATTGGGAATTTTATAATCTTAAAATTATTATTAAGCTATGATTGTATCCTTTTAATATTTTCTGAATGTCTGCAGAATGCTATATCAAGTGAGCTAGACAGGATTTTACTTGAATGAATCACACATTTTATATGTAATTCTAACCACAGTTATTTAAATTTTTTTTGGTGGAGATAATAAATACTGAAAACCTAATTTATAGCACTTAATCTCATTTTTATAACACTATTTTTTAAATATCCACCATAATAAAAAACTATGTAAAATAGGCAGTTAATTTGCTTTTGCAGATTCATTTTGAAGAAATATTTTCAAGCCAGAATCCCTGTCTGCACTAGATAGATATAGCAGTAATTTTTTCCAGGATGTGTTCATGAAAATAAATGTAAAAGACCTTCTCGCAATGTCTTTTTCAACCTTGGAATAAGTTAAATGAAGTCCCTTAGTTGATCATAAACCATAAACTTGTGTAGCTTTGGTGATATATGTTGTGTCAATGAGTCAGACTCCTTAGCAATGAACTAATTTTCCTGATCAATAAAGTAAATTAGGAATAAAAGACAGAGTGTAAGAGGAATATGCTGGGTAGGACAGTGAATAGGGTGTTGGTATTTAAGTTGTTTGATCTTGCTTTTTTACAAAACCTGACAAAACCAAAAATAAAAATGCCAAGATTAGCTTCTGTTGAACAAATTTTATTTCTAATCTTAAATAAATAGTCATGGTCAGTCAAAAGAGAAAGGCTGCTCTCAAAAGACCTCCTGAAGTTTAATGGGACTTAATGTTGTGATTTTTAAATGCTGCAGCTGGCACTGGCATCCTTTGTAAGCTCATCCTAAACTTGAAGATAAAGTGCTGTGGTGTATCAGGTATGTCAGAGGCAAGGAGCCTGTGCTAGAGGAGCCCTATGGATTGGTGCCTATTCACTGCTCAGTATCTGAAAAAAAAAAATCTAATGAGTAATTTGCACCCTCTGTAGCACCAGCACATGAAGAACAAAGAGCTGAGTCTCAGTCTACCCCAAGCTTGTCCACCAGTTGCAGGCTTGATGTAATTGTATTTAAAGCTGGTGTGATTGTGTGGAAAAAGTCGTGCATCTTAGAGGCAGTAGGATATTTTAAGTTATTTGACCATTTACTAAGCAAATTAAATGCAAACACATGGGAAGTATCAACACATCAAAGACCCAGTATCACCTTACTAGAGAGGATAAAAAATGCTCAGATGGCTCCTCCTACAGCCAGCCAAAGAGAGCAAAAGGTGTAAAACCCCCCAGGATGACACAAGAACAGAAATGCTCTCACTAGAGAACCCTTTAAACTGACAGCTTAGAGACAAATAGGATTTGCTATGGGATGCAGGGGAAAGAACAATTTGCAGTGGGTCAGTCATAAATTCAGGGATTTTATGGAAGGGGATTTTGGTGTGTTTAGTGTATTATGGGATGCTTAGAGGAAAGAACAAAGGCTTGGAAAGGAAGGACCCAGGTGGGCTGGGATGATCTGGCATGGGAAAAGTGAGGGGCAAGGGCTAAATAGGTCTGGCCATGTTTGAACATCTTGCTGCTCAGTAAACTTGTGTGACAGCTCTTGTGCTTGAACTGCAGTTTTTCCTGTGTTCTCATTAAATCCTAATTCTGTGTTCTGTGACTTTCTCAAGGGGAGCAGTAAAGGGGGAAGAGCTGGTCTCTGCTTTCTGGTGAAAAGCAACAGGACACAAAGAAATGAAACAAAGTTGTGTCAGGGAAAGTTCAGACTGGACATTAGGAAAAGGTTCTTCACTGAAAGGGTCATTGGTTACTGCAACAGGCTTTCCAAGGAAGTGGTCATAGCACCAAAGTTGCAAGAAATCAAGGAGTGTCTGGATTATGTTGTTAGTCATATGGGGTAGTGTTAAGTGGTCCTGCAAGGAGCAGGGACTGGTACCCAATGATCTGTATGGCTCCCTTGCAACTTCTGTTTTTCTATGAATTTGTGATTCTAATTAAAAACTAATTCAAATTAATTTAAGTAAAAGACAAAGATTACCTTGCAAGTTAATGTTAAGCCATTATAATAGGGAAGGATTTCAAAATGGGCTCTGATGACTTATTGTGAAAATGTTTCCATCATGACCTACCCTTCTAAATTTAGAAGTCTTCAGGTTAAGGATCCCACTCTATCCTGTGGAGAAAGCAGAACTTTCAAAGTGATTCATTCCATCCTAAAATTAATCTCCATTTGGAGGTGTCTCTCTCTCTAGCAGACAGGAGAGTCTGAATGACTGATATTGGGAAATTATTCTCACTCAACTAAAAGTAGGTAAAAGGAATCCCATCTAAATGACAACTTGAAGCTGTGATAGTTTAGGACAGGACTGGAAAAGTTATCAGTTCAGTGAAAAACTAGCTGGCTGTCCACAGATACAGAAAAAAAAAAATTAATGGGACATTGACATAAGATGATGCATTTGAAAGGTAGATCTTGTTTTCTTTCTCATTTTAGATCAGTTCACAATTGCACAGTTCAAACAAACCTTTTGATTGTCCTCACTATTTGTGCTTTGGTTCACACTATGGAGCAGCATTTCTTTCTGATGGGGCTGAACCAGAAGATGCAGTCCAATTTGGACTGCAGACCAGACTAGAGTTATTCTAGATTAAGTCCCCTTAATGCATATAAATGTGGGTTTCCAGTCCTCAGCTTCAGCTGCTTTGTTTTATTAAGCACCAGTAGGTTTATTTTATGTATACAGTCCTATAAAGACGCATTAATGTTAAATAATGTCTCTACAACTCAGCCTGAAGGGAGGGGGTCCTCACAGGGTGCAGAGGTACAAAAAAGTCTTTGCTGCTGCCTTCACTTTTTGTATGGTAGACTTAGGTTAATATCAAAAGTGACAAGACACAGTAACAGTACAAAAGGAAAATCCATCAAAATGTTTACTTCAGCTGTCTCATACATTACTCATGCTTAAGGAACAAGACATAGAAATGCTTCCATCTGCTCTTACTTCTTTCTTCCGCTAACATCAACTTTTCTATACAGCAAGGATGATTTAAGTCATTATGAATGAGCTGTTTTGCTCAAAACAGATCTTTAAGATCTAAAATTTTTGCTATAGAACACTATACTTAGGCAGTCAATTTGCTTCTCACACTGTTAAAAATGATTAAAAGTGGCAAATCTATGCTTCATTCTTAGTATTAAAAACCAATTTTTAATACATTCCTCAATCAACATTCTGAGGTTTTGAAAAAAGTATTCTTTATTCATATTTTTGAATACAGTAGAGAGGATTAGATGAAATGAAACATACACGCATTTTAAAGTGACTGTAAGAAAGCCACGTATTTAGAAACAGACTGGTTTTTTTTCTACATATTTGCACAAGTACTTGAACACTGATTTTCTACATGTTAATAATGTATGCTTGAGGATGACTCATGGTGCACACACCCGGCCCAATCTCTCTCTGACTCCAGCTCCAAACCACATTTCAGAAGCTTTTTCAAGCTGCAAGTTGCTAATATCCTGTAAGGAAGAAGTGAATGATATTGTTATGAAGCTGTTTTGGGTAAATGAAGATTTTTTTCACTGCCAGTGTTATGCAAGATGAAGCTGCTTGGCTGTGCTATGCACTTCCAAACTTTAGCAATGTTTTCACAGAGCTGTTCTGGCTGTTCTATAGAATATATGTAATCATGACTCCATTCATCTTTATATTCTGCCTGTTTTCTCATCTGTCTTAGATTCTGTTAGAGGTAACTAGGCCCATAGGGGTCTGGGCTGAGGGAATTTCTCCTGCATCAATGAGGCTGGTGCAGTTCTGTCTCTTCAGGATGTAGTGGGGCTGAGCACATATTCCCCAGCAGGTGCAAACACACAGACCCCCCCACTATAACCTGTACCTATGACCAAGCACACAGACTGAAACAGAGAGAGAACAGTGCTTTTATCTGCACCCTCTTGAACATGGGACTCACACAAACACGCATCGAAGTTAGATGACATTTTCTACTTTTCAGTTCCAGCTGAGCAATGTTGGAGTTTCCTAGCTGCAACAGGCGCAAACATACTCATGATGGCTCTCTCAGGTAGCTGGTGTTGGACACAGTTGACCCAGTGGCTGGCACCTACACCCAGGTGTCGTGAAGTTGTTGTCCCCTTGATAGTTAAGTCCCTCAGGCCCATGATCCAGCTCTTGAAGGCACTTTGGTGCTACTCAAACCTATCACCTTTCTGTGCTGTCCAACTGGACATGAGCTCGTGTTCACACAGACACACACGGAGGAAAGGCAGTATAGTCACTGTATGAGGATGCTGTCAGCCTTCTCTCCTCTTGGCTGAGCAAGCCAAGAGACCTCAGACACTTCTCATAAGTCTTGTCCCTGAGACCTTTCTCCACCTTGTCTCTACTGCCCTGGACACACTCTAATACTTTCATGTCCTCCATATATTGATGTGTACTGCAGACATCCTCCATGGGTCTGGGAGTGGGTTTAAGGTATGGCTGCTATTGCTTGCATCCTAAACAGATATTGCTTAATGGTGAATATGCTTCCTTGTTTTCCATTCTCACCCTAACCCAAGAGTTACTGTTGCTCTAGGGCTTTCTTTCATGTTGTTGAAATCAATCTCTTCAGAAAAATGCATTGTAGCACATTAATTTTCTTCCATAGCAGTTTTGTCTGGTTTGGAATATGCTTGCTTAGTGAGGGAATTGGAAGAGTGTTTCCCATATATGCTCATATATTGTATCTTGTTCACATATGCTCATATACTGTATCTTGTTCATACTAAGCCCGTCTTTAAAAACAATATATAACACCATTAAATGCAACCTATGATAAAGATGGATTATCTCAAAGGTAGAACCATTTTTTTCTGTTATTTCAACGATACACCACACGCCCTCTTTTGTTATCTCCAGCTCTTAATGTGAAACTGCAACTACTGTCCACAAAAAAAGGAAAACTATGACTTTACAAAGTGCCAAGGAGTGCTGTGGCAGTGACTCTTAAAGGGCTTGAATGACAGGAGAAAAGTGACATATTTAATATTTGTCTGTATAGTTAGCAGGGAACTATTGTGGAACTGCAGTATTTCAGTTGTGTGGGTTACTGTACTGTGCCAGTTTGGCCAAATTTGTCACCCCAGGACATGTACACAGGGGGGAAGGCTGTGCAAGAACACAGCAAGGAAATCTAAAACACCTGTAGAATCCATAAATAAGAGATGACATATTTTGAGGGGGCATCCCAGAGGCATGGGTACACTCAGCACACATAACAGAAGTTATCAGAAGGTTTTAAAACTGAGTTTAGTTATTGATTATAGCTTTAATGAGGTTTTATGTGATAAATCTTTGAATATTTCATCTACCTCCTTCCTTTTATTTTTTTTTAAAATTATGTGTATTAAACATTTTGACCTTTCTTTTCTCCTTATGCTGAAGTGTTTCCAAGAATGCCTCACTTCAGAAGCCTAATGGTGATGCTGGTTATATTCCTTCCAGTGACATAACACTTATACAGAACATGCAGGGTACAAGCACTTTTCTGAGCTATATTCAATCTCAACAAAATGAGTACATTTTTCATCTGTGATCAAAATGACCTAATTAAACATGTTAGCAGTCACAGGGGGTTTGAATGGCTAGTAGAACAGTTTTATGCTTGCTTGCAGTAATTTTGCTGCCTGATCAGTAGAATGGATCCATGGAGGGAAAGTAAATGTCAAGTGTTGTTCTATTTTTTTCCATATATTTCCACAGTCAAAGTATGCTGCATTTTTAAAAACATCTTTGGCTCTATCACAATAAGCATCCAGATGGCAGCTGGTCCATGTTGACTTGAGAGGAAAGCAGCAGAGATCAGATTTCAATGACTGAAATCTTCATTTCTGAGAAAAAAGCAAAAAGGGAAGGAAGGAAGGAAGGAAGGAAGGAAGGAAGGAAAACAGTATCAACTAGCTATTATTTTACAACAGGATTTCANGGAAGAAGGAAGGAAGGAAGGAAGGAAGGAAGGAAGGAAGGAAGGAAGGAAGGAAGGAAGGAAGGAAAACAGTATCAACTAGCTATTATTTTACAACAGGATTTCACAGTGTTCCTAATGTTTGTTTTGCTGGCAATGGCAAATAAAAAAATACAAGAAATGAGAAGATGCTTGGGCTATGGGAACCCTAACATGCAAGTGACATGCAAAATAAACTTTGGCATTGTTCCTGTGAGATTTTCTAAAGAATTGTATAGGACAGTGCAGAAAATAGATTTTTTTATTACAGTTTCAAAAAAATGTTTAGAAAAAATGTTCACCTAGAAGTTCACTATGGGCATGTTCATAAAAGTCATTTTGTGTCAGAGAAAGAGAAACTGTTATGCACTTCTTTTTGTTCTCTTACTATTGATACTTTTCTCTTTAACAGTAGGAGATCCCTCTTTCTCTTTCCTGAATGGCTTCTGGGTTTCTACCTTATATTGTTTGCACATTGCTTTTACAGACATGGTTGTCTTTTCTTATACAGACATTATATTCTTGCCTGGGGAATTTTGTCATAGTAATTGAACCTGAACTGGGGGCATGTATGGACTTGTACAGTTCAGTTACAATGACTGCTGAAATTTGTACAGGACAAGCCCTCTCTGATGTAGAGAGAGCTGATTAACCAATGATGCTGAATCTCTCATTCACAGTAGTTCTTGTACTCTGTTGTTCATTAATGATACAGGTTTTTTTTTACATTAGTCAAAGCAAAGTTAACAGTGTGCTTATTTACATATATATGCATATGTGTGTGTGTGTGTGTGTAAGAAACTCTTTTTCAGCCATAGGCTTTTCCTTGCTTTTTTGATAATTCTTCATTTACACTACACTTGGTAATTGCTAAGATGATTTCAGGACTGAGATGCACAAGTGTGGGGGTTTTTTTAGTGAAGGAGTGGGACACATAATCAGTTTGTGTTCTATTTATTTTTTTTCCAATAGTGTATTTAAGTAAAAATCTTTTCTTGTTACATAGTGCAATCCAGCAATAACCTGGAATTTTCTCTATGACTGATAGAAGGTAGCCATTAAAAGTATAACAGTGTTCCAAAACATTTTTTTCCCCAGATTTCTTTGTAATTTTTTTACCAGCTAATATTTTCTCAGCTTGACTTGCTGGTGCTCCCAGTGAGAACATCTTCCACAAATGGAACCAGGCATCCCACTGCCACTCAGTATGATAGGAGAACAAAATGATCTACTCAT
The DNA here is from genome assembly GCA_013399225.1 of Rhipidura dahli. Lineage (NCBI taxonomy): Eukaryota > Metazoa > Chordata > Aves > Passeriformes > Rhipiduridae > Rhipidura > Rhipidura dahli. The sequence goes on along the minus strand of VXAC01004158.1, from coordinate 300,213 downwards.
GACAGCAGTCATCTCTGGAAAAATGAAGCAAGCAGGCATGGCTCCTTGGCTGGTACAACCTTGCAATTTCACCTCTTGTCAAGAGCTTACTGCACTGTGTCAGCTTTAGATTTGGACCTTAATAAGGTACAGAAACGGATATTCTCTCTAAAGCTGCTGTCATTTCATTCCTGAAATTGCAGCAAATGTCCTGAGTTTCATGTCGTTTCTGAGGGGTTTGCATGTTAAGAAAGCTACTGTAGTTTGATAAATGAGCACTGTGGTTTTGTCAGTTGCCCACAAGAGTAATTCATGTTGGCTTTTTCATCTTTCTTTCTAAATGTAGAAAGGTCACTGAAATTAACCATTTTGATGTGAAATGTTGCTTTTTAATCTATCAACATCTAGGGAAGGCTGAATGCCACTTTTCATATTCCACAAGGCACAAACACAGCTGTCATATCTTATGCAGTAATACTCCTTTTCTTACTTCCTGCAAAAATGATCAGAATATCTTGGAAGGAGTTTAATGGTTTTCACTTTGTTTATTTTTTTCTTATTTAATATGATACAATTTGATATATTATTGAATCTCTTTCATGCAGAGGTTTAAGAACTCATTGTCCTTCAGAAATCATGATCTATGTAGGCCATGCATGTGCATTGCTTTGACTTTGGTTACTCTGGATGGGAAACAGTGAATAAAAACTTCAACTTGCTGTTACATGAATGATTCATCCACGTGAAATGTGGGAGCCTTCTTTCTTAAGGCTAGGAGTCAAGGCAAGATGGCAAGCAAAAAAACTAGAGACAATACTCTGATCCCCTCAATTCAGAGGGATAAGCCTGCACTTACTCTATGAAGTGTTGATGAGGCAATGCATGAGTTAGGAGAACTGGGTGATGATGTGCAGTTTTTGCAGAACTTTGCAAATGAAGAGCTGCACCATTTCCATGTGCTAGCTATGCACCTGGAAATTACATCAAAAGGCATTACCTGACTCCAGGAAACTCTCAGTCTGTGGATGTTCCTTTTAGGATGTAGAAAAAAAGGTAAATTCTAGGATGTATTCTAATGGGATTAAGTTATCTCCTAAACTACCCCTATAAATTTTTCACAGGGTAGGTGAAGACTTTCTTTCTTCTGAGTTGGATGCAGTCTGTGACTTTCTGTATGTGACTTTTAGGAAGGTGGTTTTTTATGTGCAGGGAGAAGCTTGTTGATTTTGTGAGCAAAAATGGTATGTGAAAGGACTATCTAATACATAAAGAGTAAAAGAATGCTTGACTCATTTGAGATTTTCTCGAGAATTTCATAGAAACTCCAGAAAAGTACAATGTATATGGATAATTATATATCACCATGTATCTAGAAGGGCTCACTTGAAAAGAATTATTTCTCAAAAATTTACCAAGTTGCTAACAGCTGTAGTAATCGGCAGGACTCAAAAGCTTTCTGCATATATCTGACTGGAAATTACTTAATTGGTATATTTGTTGTCAAAAAAACTTTTGCCAGGGAGAAGTTTCTGTGAAATTCTTTAATCTTTGAAGTCAATTCACACACATCTGCTTGTTAGATGAATCTCCTTATACAGTGTTTGCTTTTTTGTCATCTTCTACCAAAGTCTCTAAATGAAAAAAAAAAAAAAAAAAAAAAAAAAGGGAAAACAACGATTTTTTAAATGAGTTTGGAATCA